>CAUYQU010057493.1:0-99781 GCA_963574635.1 Cheracebus regulus | reverse complement strand
ACACAAAGGCTCAAAAGAAAGGGGTGGAGGAAGATTTACCAAGCAAATGGAGAGCAAAAAAAAGCAGGAGTTACAATTCTCATCTCTGATAAAATAGACTTCAAACCAACAAAGATCAAAAGAAACAAAGAAGGACATTACATAAGGGTAAAAGGATCAATGCAACAAGAAGAGTTAACAATCCTAAATATATACGCACCCAATACAGGAGCACCCAGATACATAAAGCAAGTTCTCAATGACTTACAAAGAGACTTAGACTCACACACAATAATAGTGGGAGACTTTATCACCCCATTGTCAATATTAGAGAGACCAATGAGACAGAAAATTAACAAGGATATCCAGGACTTGAATTCAGACGTGGAACAAGCAAACCTAATAGACATTTACAGAACTCTCCACCCCAAATTCACAGAATATATATTCTTCTCAGCACCACATCATACCTACTCTGAAATTGATCACATAATTGGAAGTAAATCACTCTTCAGCAGATGCAAAAGAACGGAAATCATAACAAACACTCTCTAAGACCATGGTGCAATCAAGTTAGAACTCAGATTTCAGAAACTAACTCAGAACCACACAGCTTCATGGAAACTGAACAACTGGCTCTTGAATGCTGACTGGATAAACGATAAAATTAAGGGAGAAATAAAGATATTCTTCAAAACCAACGAGAATGAAGACACAATGTACCAGAATCTCTGGGACACATTTAAAGCAGTGTCTAGAGGAAAATACATAGCAATAAATGCCCACATGAGAAGCAATGAAAGATCTAAAATCGACACCCTATCATCAAAATTGAAAGAGCTAGAGGAGCAAGATGAAAAAAACTCAAAACCTAGCAGAAGACAAGAAATAACTAAGATCAGAGCAGAACTAAAGGAGATAGAGATACAAAAAAACCCTTCAAAAAATCAATAAATCCAGGACCTGGATTTTTGAAAAGATCAACAATAATAGACAGACCACTCGCCAGATTAATAAAAAAGAAAAGAGAGAATAATCAAATAGATGCAATAAAAAATGATAAAGGGGATATCACCACAGATTCCACAAAAATACAAATCATCATCAGAGATTATTACAAACAACTCTATGCACATAAACTAGTAAACCTGGAAGAAATGGATAAATTTCTGGACACTTGCATCCTCCCAAGCCTAAACCAGGAAGAAGTCGTAACCCTGAATAGACCAATAACAAGGTCTGAAGTTGAAGCAGCAATTAAAAGCCTACCAACCAAGAAAAGCCCAGGTCCAGATGGGTTCACAGCCGAATTCTACCAGACATACTAAGAGGAGCTGGTACCATTCCTTCTGAAACTGTTCCAAACAATCCAAAAAGCGAGAATCCTTCCCAAATCATTTTATGAGACCAACATCATCCTGATACCAAAACCTGGCAGAGATTCAGCAAGAAAAGAAAACTTCAGACCAATATCCATGATGAACATAGATGCAAAAATCTTCAATAAAATAGTAGTAAACCGATTGCAACAGCACATCAAAAAGCTTATCCACCATGATCAAGTAGGCTTCATCCCAGGGATGCAAGGCTGGTTCAACATACGCAAGTCTATAAACGTAATTCACCACATAAACAGAAACAAAGACAAAAACCACATGATTATCTCAATTGATGCAGAGAAGGCCTTTGACGAAATTCAACAGCCCTTTATGCTAAAAACCCTCAATAAACTAGGTATTGATGGAACGTATCTCAAAATAGTAAAAACTATTTATGACAAACCAACAGCCAATATCATACTGAATGGGCAAAAACTGGAAGCATTCCCTTTGAAATCTGGCACTAGACAAGGATGCCCTCTCTCACCGCTCCTATTCAATATAGTACTGGAAGTTCTAGCCAGAGCAATCAGGCGAGAAAAAGAAATAAAGGGTATTCAATTAGGAAAGGAGGAAGTCAAATTGTCTCTATTTGCAGATGACACATATACACCATGGAATACTATGCAGCCATAAAAAACGATGAGTTCGTGTCCTTTGTAGGGATATGGATGAACCTGGAAACCATAATTCTTAGCAAACTGCAGCAAGAACAGAAAATCAAACACCGCATGTTCTCACTCATAGGTGGGTGTTGAACAATGTGAATGCATGGACACAGGGAGGGGAGCATCACACACTGGGGTCTGTCGGGAGGAAATAGGGGAGGGACAGTGGGGGGTGGGGAGTTGGGGAGAGATAGCATGGGGAGAAATGCCAGATATAGGTGATGGGGAGGAAGGCAGCAAATCACACTGCCATGTGTGTACCTATGTAACAATCTCACATGTTCTTCACATGTACCCCAAAACCTAAAATGCAATAGAAAAAAGAAAAAAAAAGAGAAATGCATAGATTTCTGGATATTTCATGAAAGATAAACATAGGAGACCCTGAGGATTTATAGAATGATTTTAATCTAGCTTTTAGAATTAATTGGGATTTGGGTTCCCCTTCTCATTCTTAGAGAGGAATTAATACTTACCAATATTTGAAAATGACATTTATTAGTTAAAGAAAGCTCAGATAAACTTGTTTTCTTGTTTCTTTCCTACTTTTCTAGAACAATTATGTTGGCACATAGAAGGTTTAGATAGAAACTCTCAAGAAACATTAAAATGTCATTCTTCTGGGCAGAGCACAGTTCAGAGCAAAACCCTTAGGGTTTCTAGTGGAAGCTCACAAATACTCTTTTTGGATATTGTAGAGGGCTCCAGACTAAAAATCCCAAACACGGGGATTCAGTGACCATGAATTGGATTGTTTAAGAAGGTTCAGTATATCTGCATGAAGACAAAGTCCCTCTACAATTATTCATCAATCACCTTTCTATCTCAGCTCTCTCTGGGTCAAGGCTCTTTTTTGTTTTTGGCTTGAGGCAAAGTAACATGCTGTATCTTTTAGGGCTTTGGTGAGACCTATAGGAGATATAGACTTTAACAGGGCAGAAAATCTGAAACAAATGACTTCAAATCAGATATACAATTATTGAGGTCATAATATGTGTAGGTCCTGTGTTAGGAAGAAACTCAAGTTGCGTTTGTATTCTCTAGAGTCAGAGGGAAACTCTGTTTCAACAGACTGTTACCCATTATAAAAATATTGTAAAATAATGTTGACAGATATCAAACAGTGGAAGAAAATCACCCATAAGATCCCAATCTTAAAATAATTATCGTTGGCACTCTGTTGTATATTTTCACACTTTCCTACAAACATTTTAACATTATTCAGATCATATATATTTTATACATATACTAAATATAGATATACTTTATATATATGATATATCTATAAATATATATCTATATATCTATAAATATATAACATATATATCTATATCTATATATATATAAAGTATATCTATATTTATATATGTATAAAGTATACCTATATAATATATATAAAGTATATATACATTTTAAATATAAAGTCCTCCTTTCATTGGACTGAGTATTGATATGTTTGTTATTGTTAAATGTCTAGTGAATTATATGTTGATGAGGTGCTTAGAAATGCATAGCAATATCATATTCCAAACTGTGATATTTTAAGTTTAATTTGTTATTTATAATCTATATATATATACACACACACATATATGAAAACACATTTTAAATACTATTATCTCTTAACACAAATGTTGTATAAACATCATTTTCACATCTAATTTTCTCCCAAGTGGATATACCATTTTAATTTAAGAAAATTATTTTTATATGAAAGTGATTTCCATTTTTTTGCTACTGTAAGACATTACTTGAAAACTTTGCTCATTGTATTGATTACAAATTGTCTTGTTCTGAACAGCATAAAACTGTTCCTTTCAGATTATTTTCTAATTTAGGATTCTATCCTTGGGCTCAGCTCTTCTCTATATTCTGCTTACTAGAGTTATGCACTCATGTGTTAAAATATATTGCTGAGGTGATATGAGAGAAAAAGCAGGCATACAGAAAAAGAAACCCTCTTCTCCCTTCCTCCGGGCTTCTAAACTTTCTCTAATACCTTTTGCTGGCAGAACATGACAAGAAACAAGAAGGAATGTAGTTTATGGAATTCAGCCACAGCATCATAAGCATAGTACCACAGAAGAGTGAATTTGTGTCTGAAACATTTCCTTACAAACACTTACTTACCTCCATAAGTACTAAAGTTACAAATCTTTTTCCATCTTCATTAGATATTTGCATTTCTCAGGTGAATTGTCTGTCTAATGAATGCCTACTTTACTGTTATCTTTTTCTTATCAGTTTAAGAAAAAGACACTTTAAAAATTTCAGCTCAGGTGTGTGCATGTATGTGTTTATGTTTTTGTGTGTGTGTGTTTATGTATGGATAAATATATATATGTATGTATGTATTTATCTGTCTATGTATCTAAATACCTATATATAGAGAGAAAGATACAGAGAGTTCTCCATTTCGATTCTAAGATTCCACATTGTATTTCTCTTATTCCTATGGCTTTACTTTCTGGGTTGTACATTCTGTTTCCTTCTCACACTACACTGCCATCTAAATGTTAGAGTAACTCAAAATTCGGTACTTGAAATTTTGTTTCTATTTAAACTCACGAATTAGTGATCCTATTTCAGTTTCATGGCTTTAAGAACATCTCTATGATCCTGTCTCCTGAATATCTATTTTCAGCTTGAACATCTTTCTTAAATTTCATAACCATATATCCAACTGCCTCCTGACACTTCCATTTGATATCTAAAAACATCTGGTATTTAGATTATTCAAAATCAGGATCTCCCAAAAGAAAAATAACCAGTCATTCTTTCTTATTCCCCATTTCAGTTAATTGCAACTCCAGATTTCCAGTTTTCAAACCAAAAACTGTGTAGTATTCCTTGACTCCCTCTTTCTCTCACATCCTGTATTAAGTCTGAGTGCAACTGTTGACAATACACAATTGAATGTTCCCAGATAAAATCATGAAAGAGTTCTCCATTTTGAGAAAAAAAACTAATCTATTGAATTATACTCAGAATCTTTATTAGTATCCTTGAGTTGTTGAATAAATTCTGCTTGATTATGACTTATTACTTATTAGCATACCTTCAGATCTATTTTAATTGCATTTTTTTGTAATGGTTCATCTACTGAATTCTATCTGTAGTTTTATTTCTTCTTTTTTTCTCACCCAGGACTGGAATCAGCATTATGTGCACCCCAAAAAATAAGTTGAATAACTTTCCACCTTTTTCATGTTCTATAGATTACAGAAAATAAAAATTGTTTTAACACATTTGTTGTGTACTTTTCTGTAAAACTTCCCATGTTGCCATTTCTAACAATATTTTCACTGTGGAACTGATTAAAACTTATATAAAAAATTCAGAAAGATACATGTTGAAAGTGATCCTAGACAGGAGAAGGAAAGCTCATAATTATTGGGGATGCTTTGACTCAAACTCTACTTTAAAACAGCGATCTATGTAAATTGTATTCTATTTTGAATCAAATCTATATTCCTTTTCCTTTTAAAATTACCAAATGCGCTTATATAGACGTAACTCAAATACTTTCCAAATAAAGCATAACAAGGCATTTTTACTGTATAGTTTTGATCCAGAGCCTTAATATTTGACTGTGATTTGACGATGTGTGTAATCTATTTCCAAAAGGCATTTATTTAGCAATAGGGTGGAGATTTTGCTGTTCTAGACACTGTGACAATTATCAACAATAATGTATGGTCCCTGTGCTCATAAAGTCTCATCATGTGAAATAAATAAAAAACCACCACCAAAGTACTATATGAAAATATCCTGAAGGAACTATGTGCAAGTTCCTGCAATATCCAGAATAGAGCCATGAATAAAATTAACAAACAGACAAAAATACCTTACTATGGTTTTAGGTTCTCTAGAAGAATGAAGAATTAGAGATTAGTGGGTTTTCCACCTCAATCCACATGAAAAACAAAGTCCTTCCAGTCTTTTGTGGTCTGGGCCGCTGCTTACTTCTGTCAACATTGCCCCTTCATTCTCTCTCTCCTCTTTCTCTCCTCCATCTCTCGTCTCTAGACAGACTGCCATTTATGTATTCCTGGAATTTGCCATGCATGCTCCATCTCAGGGACGTTGCACTTGCTGCTCTCGCTGTCTGGAACTCCATATTCTGCCAGTTTTTCATATTGCTCATGTCCCGAAACCTTCTAAGTATTCGATCATGTATCACCTTCCCAGGGAGATTGGTTTCCTATTTAAAATGTTAATTTCTAATCCCCCACATCAGGAATCCTTCTATTTCTTTTCCATTTGCAGTTTTTTTTTTTACATGTATTACCTTCTAATACTCTTGCAGTATGCTTCATTTACCTTTTGATTATCTTCCTGTTATAATATAAGCCCTATAGGGGCAAGAATTTGATTGTTTTACTCCCTAATAAAATATATGTGAGTAAATGAGTAAATGTACATGTCCCCTCCTGCCTGACCCACCTGCAGTTTCTGTTCTGTATCCGGAGACACTGCCTTTTAAGACCAAAAGAGTTTGTCATGGAAATTACAACATATCATGTCCTTTAGCCCACTTCTCAGCAGGATGAGTTCTGTGAGGTTCAACATTGTACATCCACGTGCCTTCCCTTCATGTTTACCTTTCATGTTAAATCAGGCCACCTCGAGTCAGTTTACTCACTTTCCTTTCACACTTTGTTGTAATGTCCTTCTTTATTAGGTCTTTGTCTTTATTTTAACTAACAAGTCATAGGTTGGAAAACTGTCTCAGGTCCGGAAACTGGCCAAATCATGACATTACGTGAAGGAAACTATCCTGGACCTCCTGATCACACATCTCGACTTCGTCAGAGCAAACACATTGAGCAGTATTCTTGGTTGCTCTGTATAGAGACAGTCTGTTTTGTCTCTCTGAAATACACAATCCATTAACTATCTGGATAATTCTCTGAAAATAAGACTTCTTTGGCTGGTCCTTCAAAGTTACTATACATTATAATTGTTCCCACTTTGCTTTAGAAAATTGTTTTCATGTTTTTTGTTGTTGTTGTTGTTGTTTTTAACTCGTTTCCCAGGCTGTAGTGTAATGGTGTGATCTCGGCTCACTGCAACCTCCGCCTCCCAGGTTCAAGCAATTCTCCTGCCTCAGCCTCCCGAGTAGCTGGGATTACAGACATGTGCCACCACGCTGGGCTAATTTGGCATTTTTAGAAGAGACGGGGTCTCTCCATGTTGGTCGGGCTGATCTCCAACTCCCAACCTCAGGTGATGTGCCTGCCTCGGCCTCCCACAGTGCTGCTGGGATTACAGGGGTGAACCACCACACCTGGCCTCCATGCCGCGTTTTGGATCCTAAATTCTCCACTCCTATGAGGGAGCCCAGTTCTCTAACAGCACCCCTGCCATCATTTCCTATGTTATATAGGAGGATCACCACATGATTTCCTTCTGAATAAGGTGCCCCTCTCACAAGCACATTTTTTACAGGAAATGCTGTACTTTCCATATAGTTCTGAGAAATAGAGTTATCTGGTAGGTTTTATTGCCTTAACTAGTATATCCAAACAAACATGCCACCCCTTTGGGACTTTAGTCTACTTTTTTGGAGCTTCATGGTCTGACATATCCAATACACTTGTGTAGGCCATCACTCATCCTGTGCAACTAGGAATTACTACTGTACTGCAGTGTGTTTATACCATCTCTTGGGGTCTTATCCGGATGTTAAATTCTGTGTTACAGGAGGCCGTTCGTATGTTGATAAGTCTCTTTTATGGAACTATATATTTTGCCCCTGCTTGGTCCTAAATCCTCAGAATTTGGATTCATGAATACATCTGCTGATATATGTTGACAGGACTATAATCCAAAGGACCTAAGCCCTTCACTTCTTTGGACTATAGTCTGTTTCCTAAACTAATAGTCTTATCTCATGCCCATCTGGATTATATAGTGACTTAATCACAGTAATTGAGCCAGTGGCCAGGAGAGAAGATGAGGATAGATTTGGAAAGAGGATGACATGTATTATTGCAGAGAAAGGTCTCTTTATTTTCTCCAAGCTTTGGGAGAGTACTCAATCTTGACAGGGAAAATTAGGCTACTTCTACATGCTCAGGGGGCTTAACTAAATTTGGAGATTTTAAATTTCCAAGTGAGTAAATCCAAATGTCTCCATACCCAGTGTCAGATCCCATTCTTATTAACCAGTAAGAATGTACCTGACTTTGGTATGGCAGATCTTCCTTTGTTGATATTAAGACGTTCTTTAGAGCCCAATTACTCTTATAAGTAAGTTTAAGGTGTGGTTTTCATCCTGTACTGCTAAAGTACATTTAAGCCTATAAATAGACTACTAAGGAAGCCCTCTGGCTTATATATTTAGTGTTTATTTTCTGATTAATAGTTATCATTTCCCAAAGCATCAATTAGCAATATAAACTATATTTCATTGTCCTTATACTTAGTATTTCCTCCTGATTTCTAAAGTACCTAATACATCACACCATTTAATGTATTCTCTTTAACAGTTATACTATCAGAGTTTTGCACTGTGAAAATTTTGCAATTATACTTTTACCTTTTTTTCAGGGACACTCTGTTCTCCATGTATAACTTGGGATGTGATCATAATGATCAGCCAGGTAGTGGGTTACCAAGCTCAAAATCCCATCTTAGGATTTACTTCGTCAGATTACTCCTGGTGTCAACTGTTGTTTGTTGTGTTATCTGGAAAGCAGACTCCGAGGCTGAAATGAGAATGCAGGATATTATCGGCAGAGGCTTTAAGGACCAATACTTGTTTAGATAAAATGAACAAAAGTACTATTGAGAAGAGAGAAACTAAGCTTTGATTTAATTCTAAACAAGTTAGAAGCTGACTTGTGCGGATTTTTCAAGCTAGAATGGACCTTTATAATTTCCTCAAGATGGAGAAAGGATGGTAGGGCTATACAGTGAAGGAGCTATATACCCTTACTTGCTCAGTCACCGGTTGTAGGCTGACCCTGGAAAGAAGGACAATCTTGAATAAGATTGTTTTCATCAGCCAAGACCATCCCTAAATGGTCTTCTAGGAATAGTTTCAGCAGCTTAAAAAAACTCTTTATTCTTGAAGGGGTACCTGGTCAGGGCACCATACTGTCATCCATGGGTTACAGGAAACTCATCTCACTTTACGCACAATGGTTGTCTATCGTATGGAAGTAGATTTTGAATACTAACATTCTATTGCTAACTGCTCCCCTTGAAAGTGTGTTTACCTATATTTTCCATTTACCATATTTTATTGAGCAAATTTAGTAGATGCCTGTCTCTTTATTTAAACACCAAATAACTTTAAAGCAGGGGCTCCATTTTATTGCTCAGTTTTCCCTGTGCAAATTATATCATACCCTGACAGACCTATTTCACTGAGACAAAAAATTATAAGAAGTACTACTTATTTGTAATATAGACACCTTCCTTATTTGATTTTATTGATGAATTCATTTAGTAAATGATAATAAATTGCTATTTTCTTCCTGGTATTGGGCTCAGTAGCTGAGGAATAAGAAACTAATAAAATAGTTAATATCCTTTCCTTAATGAATTATGTACCTGTTTATTTGTGTGAATATGTGTCTGTATATGTATATATACACACATAAACTTTCTGCAAGATTCATATCTACTCTTCAAATATTCAGATGCTTCTGCAAAAATCTTTAAATCCAGAAAAAAGTTATACAAATTTAATCCTTTGCAAGGATTGTACTATAGAGGTCATTCTTATGCAAATTCATGTACTATGCTAAAAGCTAGCTAAGCATTCATATAAAAGAAAACCATGAGATAGTTGCCACTGAAAATTTAAGCAAAAGCTATCATAAGATAAAAACAGAAACTCAGAGATACTCTTCTGATAAGATATTAAAGTGTGGTAATGTTAGGGTATTACAAAATGTCTCCTCAGAATGAAAATCAATGTTTGCAAAATTAAATTTTCAAGGCAGAGGATTGTTATATTGAATTTAGGCTAAATAATATTCAAAATCAGAAATTTTGTGTTTGTGGGTTTCCATTTATGACAATAAATTTTGTTTTGTTTTATACTCTCACCTCTACTTTGGTCTTTAAACAAGCACCCTTATAATTCTCTATTGCCCATCCCTTTCATTGTGATTTTTGAGCACTTGTTTCATTGCAAACATAGTAAACATCGCCCATAATGTACACATCTATGACCCTACTCCCTAGCCTTTCAATACATAGCTTCCCTCTAAAGGTACTGTTTCCATAGTTGGCTCTCATGGTGGCATTTTTGTGAACTCACATATTTTTCCTTTTTTAAAAAAATTAAATTACTCGTTTTTCTGCTATTGAATTATATGAGTTCTTTATGAATTTTGGATATGAACATCTTATCAGGTATATGATTTGCAAGTATTTTTTCCACTTCATAGGTTGCTTTTTCATTTTCACTGTTTTCTTTGCTGTTCAGAAGCTTTCTAGTTCAATGTTATCCTGTTTACTTATTTTTGTTTTTCTTGCTGGAGGTTTTGATGTGTTATCTCAAAATAAAATTTATTTCTTAGGCTTTATTTTCTTAAATAATCTAGTGTGAACTTAATGTTCATGTGAAAACTATATCCAACCCTTAATTTATTCTCTTTTTCTTTGCAAATGTCATAATTGTTCATTTATTGTGATAAAAAGTCTCGTCATATTTTTCTTTCTTTCTTGTTTTAACCTAGACTAGACACTAAATGATGTAAGGGCATTTTACACCTAACACTATAGCACTGGAATAAACGAAATGTCCCTTGATTTCCACAATCATAGGTCTCCATTTCATGCAAAAACTGCTCTAGTGTTTTAAATGGTTATCTAATCCTTTGGCTCTGTCTTTTAATTCAAATTCTTTGGGATTATTAGGACTTCATTTTGTTTTGTTTATTTTCTTATAATACCAAATTAATCATACTACTGCATTTAATAAATTTCTGGTTATAAACACCAGAGTAAAGACAATTTTAGCTTATTACCTACCCTACACTAAAACTCCCTAAAAGTAACAAAAAATTATAAGTAACAACATTTTAAGTTATTTTAGTCCAAAAATGCAAATCAGCAAGATATTCATGAAGGTCAAAACCACAGCATACATTGTTTTTGCCTTCTCCTATAATACCAAACAGTCCAATTTAGCCAAAATTATTCTCCTGTCATAACTCAGTTACCACCAGTTGAATAAAATTTGATGAGTTACTTCTGTATATTTTCAACACAGAACTCTGTTTCAGTCTTCGTCTATAAAATGTCAAGGCTTTAGACAATATGTGAGATCTGTTTCAGTGCTAATATTTTGGTCTCCTTTTCTCCCTTGAGTCTTAGTAGAGAGGAATAGCCATAGAGAGAGAGGAAAAGATTGGAACAGAAAAGAATGAGAACAATGGATGTAGACTGAAGCAGGTACACAAATATTATTGCAGTAATAACAAAAATAATACCAAATGGTAGAAACAGAAATATGACCTTCAGCTGTGGTTGATACTATCTGTACTTTTTTAAAAATTCAAAACAAACTTCTCAACATATCATTTGAAAGGTCATAGTGGGCTTCTAGGAATATATTAATAGAAGAGAGGTGAGTGAAGGAGATGGAGGCAACAAGAATAATCTTACCTACTAACACATTGCACAAAAACTAAAGCCAACATTGCACATTAAGAGATCTCTGCAGAATTTATAAAGTTTAATTTTTAAAGTCCAATAATATTCATCATTTTTAAGCCCTTTCCCCAAAATTCAGTGCTTTCTCCAATACCCCATTCTTCAACCAGCTGTTTCCCTGGAGGTCTAACTTCTCTTCTGACATGTTTCCTCTCTATATTTGCAAGCATTTTCCTTAGAAAACAGACAAAAGATGCACCTCATCTTTGAAGCATCCAGTTTGGGGTTATTGATTTCATTTCCTGCTGCTTGTCTCTGCTTAGCCAGCACCAAACTTTCACATGTGAAAACAGATTGAAATGAACAAACAAAAATGGGTTTTTAAAGAATTACAAGGAACAGAAAGATAGAACCGAAAAGGCTTTTTTATAAATCCGCTAGTTCAAGTCCATCCTTTTACGGATGGATGTGTTGAGGCTAGTTGGGAGAAGGAACTTGCTGAGGGTCAAACCTTTTGTGCAGATTTAGTCACATACAATATTTGAAATGTTGTGACTCTGTGGGGATTATCATGCAACAGCAAAAAGTCCCTGCTGGAGCTGTGGCTATTGCACAGTCTTAATTCTCCTACGGCACTTATGGACTACACTATACCCAACCTTACATTCCCAAAGTAATTCTGTTATTAGAAATTTGAAGAGTCCTGGTACAGAATTATCACAGTGCTTCTTCTGTGCCTCTGTGTTCCACATATAGTAACAGGTTTCTGAATCATGTCCCCATAGACCTTGTTCTCTCATTTTTCCTTGTGCTTCTGAGAGTTTGTTTTCTTTATGTATCCCTTTCTTTTCTTTGTACTTGAAATCCTGCAGTAGTGTGCTATTTTCATAAAGTATTTTTATCCTCATTTTATCCACTACCTTAAAAAATTTCTCAACGATGTCCTTTATTATATATTCAGCTGTCTGAACATCTTGCCTTGTATCTTTTTTTTTCTACATAAACCATGTTTTCTTGAATTTATCTCACAATAAAAAGGAGATACTATATAAAATTGATGTCTGGTTGATGCAATGAGTTGTTTTTTTTCCCTCCAGAAATACCCTTTCTCTTTGTTTCTTAAATGCTCTTTTTTCATGAATTACAGATAGAAAAATAATTTTAAATAAAATATGTTTCTAAAACCATGTATTAAAATAGCACATCTCAATGTCAAAAGCTTGACTTACTCATGACAAGGGCATACTATTTTCTGAGAACTTAAGGTGTTAAACATGATTTTTCTTAAAAATATTAACCTGATTTTTCAAATATTTTTAATTGTTATCAAGAAAGGGTTCTATTTTAAAATAGTTTAAACATTTATAGAAATAGAAAATCTAAATTACAAAAATAGACATGTTTGTTAAAAGGAAACTTCACTCCCAGAGGGATATAATTATTATTAAATGTTAAATTATAAATGATTTTTCAAACATCAATTCAACAATATATTTTCAACCATGCTATATAATTTACCAAAATCCTTTGTTTAGAATTGAATACACAATTGACAACGTTAAATCCATCATCATCTGATGAAAGATAGAGATTTCCAAGTATACTTCAGTGTTAAACAGTTTATGTGATCTATGCTTTTATGTGCCTACTTTGTAAATAGTTGAACGAATTCATAAAGACAAAATACAATTAAATAGTTTATTTATATTGTTTTATATCTTCAAAACCACTAAATCTGCAACAGATATGCCAAATTGTCAGCATTTTGGAAATCTGTGAATTAGGTTAAGTATTTAATCATATTATTCTATATATGTTATAGAACTTTAAAACATTTTACATGAAAAATAATTAAATATGTGAAAATAGTCTGTACCAAAATAAAAGAGAATATTTCTTCCAAATACCTGGTGAAAAATCAGGAAAGTAGACATAAATCATAAATAACAAATAAAACCCACACAAAACTGTAAGATATTGATAGAAGTGAGTCTTAACATGTTTGAAAGACTTTAAATTAACCCCCCTATGAATTTACAAATAATCTAAAGCATCTCTAAAATCAAATACCATCAATATTTTATTTAGATAATAATACCTAAAACAAAATGGCATGTAAGGTAAAGATCAAACAATGAGCATAACTCACAGAAAAAAAGAGCATCATCATAAATTTTAGATAAAATTTAGCAAAATTCAAAAAGTAATATTCAAGAAAATAAAGAAAGTGCTGCATAATATGTTGATAAATGATATTACTGATAGTATAATTTTTATTTCAAAGGTAAATGTATGACAAACAATTTTCAGAAAGAATCCACAAGTTTTGTTTTTAAAATAATTGCACTCTATTAACTAAATGACTTAAGACTATTCAGACAAATTCATACATTACAAAAGAATCTTTTAAAATGGTAGAGATATCATTTATTAAATAAACTAAGGCCATATAGGTCTAAATAAAACAAGGATAAGGAGGATATAAATAATTGACTTGAAAATGATTTATTAATGTATCAGCATTGTATTCTGCTTGCCAAAAGGTTGATATTCTTATCATGGACCCATGGAGCATTTAGAAAATGCCATCATTTTATAAGCTGCAAAGAAAATGTCATCAAGTTCCAAAAGGTAGGTGTTTTGCAATAAAATATGTTATCATCTGGACACATAAGTGAGAGTATGGAAATACTGATTGAATCAGCTCAACAATGAATACATAGTTGTTAAATAGAGATACAGATCACTCCTTAAACAGTGTATTATTTAAATATGAAAAACTGCTTCATGCTTATATACAAAATTATGTAACAGTCACAGGTGTGAATTATAAATAAGTTTTTCAAAAATAAGTGTACAATGAGATATATGAAAATATACATTGCTGCATGTACGTTTTAAGGTTGTTTTAATGGCAACGCCCAACTCCTAGTAATGATTTGTTTCACTTATAAATAAGTCATAACAAAGATATATAACAATCAGACAACTTCAGTCTCATTCAATAATAAACACTCTTTTTGCTCATGTGTCTATGAGTCAGCTGGGTTGCTCTGTTGATTTCAGTTGGTCTACTTATGCATAACTGATCAGTTGCAATGAGTTGTGTGGCTTTGCTAATATTGCTGTGATCTTTCCCATGTCTGATGCCTCACTGAGAAGACTTGGTCCTTCTCACTGTGGTCTTGCAGCAGGATGTTCCAGACTAGTTTACATATAGTATAATCATGAACATGTACATGTACATGCAGAAGCACACAAGCCTCTTGAGGCCAAGGCTTGAAACTGTCCCATCATTTCCACCATGTATTAGTCTATTTGAACACTGCTATAATGACATACCAAAAACTGGGTAATTTATAAAGAAAAAAGGTTTAATTGACTTACAGTTGTACATGGCTGTGGAGGCAGGCCTGAGGAAACTTACAATCATGATGAAAGAAGAAGAGGCACCTCTTACATGGTGGCAGGCAGGAGATAGTAAGTGAAAGCAGAGAAAAAACTACCATTTATGAGAATTTGCTATCATGAGAACATCAAGGGGAAAACCACCCAATAATCCAATTACTTTTCTTCCTCCATAGGTGGAGATTACAATTCAAGATCAGATTTGGGTGGGGACACAAAGTCTAACATTCTCTTGGATAAAGCCAGGCACAAGATGAATTCAGTCACAGTAGATGAGCACTACAAAGTTATAGGGAAAAGGAAGAGGATTAAACAAAGTAATAAATTGAGACCACTCGGGTAATTATTCTAACACACTTATTAAATATAGCATTTATTCATGTATTCATTACTATTTTCTACAGGAGCAATTATGCCATATTGAAAATATCATTCTATTTCTTACTTTTCCAGTCCGTATATCTTTTATTTATATTTTTGTGTCGAATTACACTGGCTAGAAACAGGAATATAATTTTCTCCTTTAGATTTCTTATCATTCCAACATCATCTATGTTTGCTCTAAAATTTAATTAGATAACTTTTATAGAACATTTTCATCTGTTGTTAGCTAACAGCTAAATTTTATCAGATTATTTTATTTCTATTAAAATTGCCATATAATTTTTCTTCTTTCCACTGTATATGATGAATTATATTGAAAGTTTTTCACACCCAACTTGATCATTGAGCAGTAAGGGTTGACTCAACAGGCACAGGGTGTTCAAATGCTTTCATTCCAAAGACACTTTTGGCCCTAATCTAGCTTCTGGAATATTCTGCCTGATAAGATTGTCTTTGGTTTGATGCCTTGAGTCATGCCAGATTGTTTTTGGTAAAAGTGTGATTTATGTTGGGTGACCTGGACCACAAAATACCAGTTTGACCTGCTATTGTGAGACTGGACACTGAGTAATTAAATTCAGTCATGTAGGCACGACATGCCTAAGCAACTGACACTTGATGAAACCCTGAACTCTAAGACTCAGGGAGCTTCCCTGATTGGCAATAATCCATACATGTTGTCACACTTTGTCACTGGGAGAATAACCACATACTGTATAGAGGACAACTGTAAGCTTATGACTAGTCTCTCCTGGATTCTGCCCTATGCACCTCTTTCCTTTGTGGAATTAAATCTGCATCTTTTTGCTGAAACAAACTTAAAAATGAACATAACCATTTTCTGAGTTATAAAATTCTCTCTAAAAAATCATGACATTTTTGGAGTTCTCTGAAATATTCATGATGTATTATCCTTTTTATATGTTAGTGATTATGATTTGCTAATGTGTTAGAGATTTTATATTTAGTTTCAATAGAGGGTTTGACCTCTGGTTTTCCTTTTCTTAATGGCAGTGTCAGGTTTTGTATGACTTTTATTTGTGTCTTATGAAATTAGTAGTAAAATATTTATTCTTTCCACTATCTGAAAAAATGTGTATAATATTGGTATTATTTTTCCCTCAAATGTTTCTTAGAAATTATGATTTCTAAACTTGGGAAGCCATTTTTAACTTGGATTTTTTTGTATGAAGATGTATTGTTATGTATTTTATTTAATAAACTCAAATTTTCTATATTTTACTAATTGTAATAAATTGTGCTGTTCAAAAAATTTATCTAAATTTTTAAATTTATTAATACAAAGATTTTATACTTCCTCATGATTATTTAATGCTTCTAAAATCCTTAATAATATCACTTATTTATTTCTGACATTGGTTATCTGTACCACAGTTTGTAATTAATTCCTCTTAACTTAGTTTTTTCAAGTTAGTCAGTTTTTTATGAAGTCAACTTTTGTCTTTGTTTTCCCTATTGTACATTTTAATTGTCTTAATTTCTGCTCATTTATGATTTTCTTCCCCTAAATTTTGTTTAGTTTACAATTTATTTTTCAACATATGGATACGAATAAATAATTGATATTTAGAGTTTTTGTCTTTACAACTAAATATATTTAAAGCTCCAACTTTCTATTTAAGAATAACATTTTTCCTGATAACATATTCAATATCATCAATTAATATTATATTTTATTTAAAGTATAACTAAGTGGTAGTATTTAGATATGTATTGCTTAATTTGAAAATTTGGTGGAGATTTCTATTTTTCTTTTTGTTTTGTATTACTTGATGAATTTTATGATAGTCAATGAACCTAATAAATGTAGTTTTAATCCTTTTTTTGGTAAAGATTTGTTTTATTACTTCAGATATGGTCAAATTTATAAATCATCCTTATTTCACAACCAGTTTTGAAAAATATTTTTTTATTTGTGTAAAATTTTGAGTTGAAAATTATATACTCTGTACTGCATTTCAGGGCAAAGTTGATGATTTGGATTTCAACTATCCAGGTCTTTTCTCATGTAAAATTTACAGAGAGGCAATAGTTCTATGCTCCAATTTATTTATTTTTTCTTTTGTTATTAAATACAGGGTTTGTCTCCCACACTGTTAGTACTTTCAAAGCTAATTAATTATAATTTTCTTAAAGTTTTTCTATGATATAATGTCAGATTTTATATTTTAATAAATACAAACATATCTACACATTATTTTTTCAAAATTTTCAACTTTAAAACTCCCTCTTTAAAGACTCTCTCTTCATTGTGACTTTGAAATCCACAAAAGATAACGCCAGTTTTACCCACAGAAGAAGATAGCTTTTTAATAAATTAGTCAATGACTAATTTTCATTTTAGTCACATATTCTTCATTCAAGATTGGTGACAATAGGTGCTATATATTAATTCAATTGGTTCATCAAATATTTTGGAGTATATACTACTGGTTACATTTGTAGGATACTAAGTTATTAAGAACGATAACATCTGTAGCTTATCTGAGTTTATGTTCAATTGATGGAAATGGATAATTTTAATGAAAGTATAAATGTGATGCTCTGATAAATATGTTAAGTATAGCATGTTTGTAAAGATGAGCTGTGCAGAGAATGTTCAAATCTATGAGGATGTTTCAAGCAGAACAAACAGCATGTTATTAGTGCTAGAGACAGAAGCAGCACATCAAACTGGAGAATAAGTTTCACAGAGTTTATTGAGTTTTGGCAGAGAGTTGGAGATAAAATACACTGCATCATATTGCTTGTGTTATAGATAATATAAGCAGTAAGTTACCCTATTCTTACTGATAACTTATTGTGTGTTTTCCGTGAAAACTGAATTCTTAAATTTACTCCCATTTTCTGTGCATTTTAGGAAGAGTTGATCAAAGTAAAAATGATTTCCTTTGATTTGTACCTGAAACATGTGTTTGGTAGAAAATCTTTTCATAACAGATGTACTGTATAAAATAATCAGGATGCACTGAAATCACTCATATCCTTCCTTTTATGACATGATTGCACAGTTAATTATATACATCTTAAACATGTAAAGAAAAGAGAACAGATGGCAAAGCCTTAGTTTAAAAAGAGATAAGTCCATGAAAATAACTTTATTCATCACGTCTTGAATTTCTTTGCTCAAATTATTTTGTTCTGTGGATCAGAAAATGATGCTGCTATTGAAGAAAATTCTCCAAATTTAAGAGCATAATTCTGATATCAAAGTTATTGTTGTGTCTCAACAAATGTTATGTCACTGCTATTGCTAGTGAAGAACACACAGAAAGAAATATTTCTTAAATGTCCATAGTGAACAAAACTTTGCTTGAAAGAGGATAATAAATTTCTGAGTTGAGAACACAGCTATTTGCAATTTTAGAATACTTTGTAACACACATATTATATAAATGAAATTATAGACCCAACACTCACTATAATAGGCCACGTGCCTTGAAGAGAGATCCAGTCCTCCCTTAAAATAAATACATTTGTTTCATATGCAAAAACTTAGCTTCTTTTCCGAGCTTTCATAATTCACTGAAAGCATAGTTGTAGCCACATATTTGCTCATTCGGAGACCTGGTGTCATTTTATTACCTCTTCCTCATTATATGGGGATGGATTCAATTTTCCAATCACATAAACTTTGTCTAAAAGCAGTCCCTAATCTGTTTTCTTGAGTCCATTCTTACCAACATACAAGTTATTCTCTTCATGGCTTCTGGGGGATCTTTTTAAAATATTAATATTAATCAGACTTCGCATCTCCTGTGGTTAGAACTTTTTAATGGTATGCTATTTTCTCTAGGAAAAACTCAAATCTTACAGATTCTTACATCTTTTAGAATCTGTTGTATTCTATGACTACTTCTGGTATTTTAGGCTCAGCTCATTAGCAGTATAGGATAAAAAGTCAATGCAAAGATTTTTAGAACCAAAGTAAAACTCCCTAAGCTTAGTCATGTGTTAAATAGAATTATCAATATTGATGATTGTATAGGGTAGTTGTAGGGATTCAGTAAATAATATATCTTTTTCCTGAATGTACATTTTAATATGAAATCTATTAATTAGATCTCTTTAATAACAATAGATGATTTGACTTTTGTAAACAGGAAATATCATAATTGTATATTTTCTGATCTTTTGAATTCATGAGGGATGAGGGCTATGTCTGTATGCTCACTGTTCTCCTTAGATGCTCTAGCCTCTGCCTGTCAAAATACTTGATAGAGTGGTTAAATGTCAAGAATGGAAGAATCATATGATTAAGCATAGAATGTGCCCTAAGTATGTGTTTCAGTTATGTTTTCTTTCAGGGTAGGATATTAGTGCAATCCAATGATTGCTTAAGGGCAATACTGATTCCATTTCTTAGACTTAAGACTGGTTGGAACCTCTGGTAGACTCCTTTTCTCCACTACAGGAAACTGAATCTTTCATATTCCCTTCCCTTAAAAACAGTATCACTACAATTAAAGCTTGCTCTATGAGCATCCCTGCATTATGTGACACAAAGTAGTTCCTGGATTTGTGCTAAGGAGAACCGTGGCAGAAAGCTGTTGTGTGAGATAGCGTGAGTTTTCAGGGAGCGCCTAATCCCTGTGCTCCATATTTATGGGAAATGCCAGCTCTGCTATAAAAGGGTGATCAGATATGAAGGCAGGCCATTCCTTCTGCTTTGTAAAATGTTGCCTTTACCATGAAATGGAAACTTAAAAACATATTAAAGGAAGGGACACAGCAGTCATGACATTTATTGTTCTGATACATTCTATACCACATCTTACAGATGACCGCCAAACTTTTACACTTGTTAACAGCCCTGTCTTATCTCTGATAGGTTTTTTTCAGTCCAGATGGATAGCTTCAGTAGCCTCCCTGCCTGCTCCATGCCCACACACCACAGAGCTGTATGTGCTTTGTTCTCTACTGTTTTAGAGCATATGAAGGTAGAGGAAGGGAAACCTGCTGGACCTCTATAGAAACTTACTATGGCTTCACTGAGAGATGGGAAGCAGCTCAAGTCTCTGCAGCCTCCACCAGGATTGAAAAGGTATCTGAGAGGGCAGCTGGCAGCTATTCCTTCCCAATGGAATCAGGTCTCCTCCCACTGTGAATGCAAGGGCCAATCTCTCCAACACTTATGAATTTTGTGAAATACAAAGCTACTTGAATCTTCATCATTCTGGAAAATGAAGGAGTATTTCCAGGATCAATGCCAAAATGGGCATTAGTTTCTAGACGCTCGGGCCCATTATCTTAGTTCTCCTTTGATCTGGGTCTCGGACTAGACAGGTTTGTTACTGATGTGGCTATTTATAATGGGCCTTCTTGTTGCTTGCCTCTTTTTTTTTTTTTTTTTTTAACTCCCCTGAGTCCAAAGCCATTGAAAACAAACTCTAATATTTTTTTTTTTCCAATTTCCTTTTGGAAAGAAACAGTGTTCTTGGCAGGACTGGCAGTGTCTCGTCCCAAAGGATCTTAAGTAATTCGCTGTCCTAAAATTTCATTTCAGCTTCATGGTGACTTTATCCAGTCCTTCTACATAACTGAAGTTCTATTTGCAAATATAAATCACTCTAGATGTCTAGGTTTGTGAGTTCTGAAGTCCCCTTCACTTCTTTGATAGGGCTGAACTGGGCAGGTTTGAGCACTCAAGGTGTGAAATGGTTGGGAAAGACAAAGCCGGCCAGGAAGGGCTTTTTGCAATGGCCCTCGGTGGGTTTAGAACTGACTCTAAAGTGAGATTGGAGAGCAGCGATGCTGATGTAAAGATGCTGGGTGGCGGAGGATGACAGGCCAGTGACTCACTGGGATTTAAAGGATGGGCCCTTATTGGTGGAGTATGTATATGTATGCCCTGAGAGAAGATATAGTTAAGTAAAGAGGTGGAAACCAGAGCCACAGTGAGGTCTGACAGCAAGAGAGATGCAGGATTTGAATGTGCTCTGGTGGAAGAAAGAAAAAGTCGTTACTGGTGTGAAAAAAAATCCCTTGGAAACGGAATTCCATAGCAAAACGTGCCCTGCAGGAAGAGAGGTTCCCAGAGGTAAAGGAGAGAGCAAGGAAAGTGACAGAGTGGTCAGGCCATAGGCAACAAATGCTCAGAAGGCAAAGAGGAGTCCACAGTTGAGGGTAATAAAAGGGGAAAATGGAGGGAGTCAGGGCCTCATGGATGAGAGAATGCATAGCAAAGGTGAGACAGTTGGTGGAGGGACAAACAGAAGATAAATAAACAGTGAAAAGAACTGTGCGACAAGGAGTACCAAGCAAAGGATATGGAGGTTTGAGTAGAAAAAGTGAGATGGAAATGTGGGGCTGATGTCAGAGTGGCTCCTGGTAGTGGGCATAAGACCAGAGATGAGGGTAGATGTTAACATGCAAATGTGGAGACCATTATATGATAAAGTTAGAATGAGAAAAATGGAAAACATGAGGGAGAAGGCAGCAGCCAAACTGTGGTGCAGTGAGGGACAATGGACCTCTACAGGTGTGATAACCTACTCTTTGTTAGCCTAACTGATTCTCTCTTTCTTAGCTGAGAGCTGTACAGACCCCATGCTAGCTTCTTGAGCTGTACAGACCTCATGCTAGTTTCTTCACGTGCCCCCCTACTCCGCTGACTTTCCCTTCCCCTAAGCACGTAGGTGGGCTAAGCTGACTACAAGCAGACAATGGAATGTCCTTAATGATAAGCTACCGAGTTAAGATAAACCAGCCGCGTGCATCTGCTGACAGTACAGGTCGCCCCTAGGAATGTGCCTGCTGATAACTGAAAGCCCCCATACCTGCAACTGTTTATCTTTCTGCAGCAGTATACCTTTTAACTTTTGCTTGCTTCTCTTTCTGTAAAACTTGTTTTATCTAGGCTCTCCCTCCCCTCCTTTAGGCAAGGTATAAAAGGAACAAATCCGCCTCTTCGGGGCCTAGAGAATTTTGAGCATTAGCCATCTCTCGGTCGCTGGCAAATACAGGACTCCCAATTCAATCTCAGAGTGTGGCCCTTACCTTCAACTTGCTTGGGTACAACACAGGCACCACCTGCCAAGAAACTGTCAAATGGTATAGCTTTTTTTTTTTTTGAGAAGGGGTTCTCACAGGGTCAAGTAATTGGGCCTCTATAGGAAACAGTGAACAGACAAAGTCAAATTCTAGAATGGTCTGAGATACAGGGGCTGCTAATGGGTCTCTTATAAACTCTGGAGATAGGTTGAAAATCAGAGTTTGACACGAGTCTGTCATGAAAGCTCTAGATGCAAAGGGAATACAGCGGCATTAGCATCTTTTGTGGGGTTCCCCTACAGCTGAGGATGATCTACAGCAACTGGAATGCACACAACTCACAGCAGGTGTCTCAACAGTATCTGGCATATTCAAGGTGCTTCTACAGGGAACTTTGAAAGACAAAATGCATCAGTTACTGCAAGAAGTATGAGGAAAAAGGGGAAGGCTTGGTGGGCCTAGTGGGGTTATGTGCACCTGACGCATAATGTCTAAACATAGTATGTGCATCTCTAACTTTACAATAGATACTTTACCCTAATCCTATGGTTTCCTTAAACCTTAGACATTCTTTACCCATATTGCCCTCTTTCTCTTATCCACTCTACACTGCTATGCAACTCCAGAATAGCATAGTCTGTGTTCAAAAGAGTGAAGAAGAAAGGAGGAGAGGTGAATGATCTTTTCTAAGGGTAGGCATGCCCTTCGTCAGTCATCACAGCTCTTCCCTAGTAAGTTTTCTAAGCTGAGAAATAAGGAAACTGGTTTTCATGAAATAAAGACATAAGTCAAAATATCTGTGATGAATCTGCATGTAATAGCTTTGTGGGGAGGTGTTTTGGAGTTTTATACTCAGAGAAATCCAAGAATGGGTACGACGTGTATAATAGTCAATAGGAATAATGGTAGGACTCACACTGTGTATAACACTTTATCATTTATCAATAATTTTATGTAAATTATCTAATTATCTTCCCACAAATATCATGTGAATCAAGCTGAACAAAGTGTTACTTCAAAGAATGCATATCTAGTTTAGTGCAATTTAATAGCTTAACCTATAAACTACTTGTTCACAACAGAGCCCAGAATCTCTGACTCCAGAAACTACCATTATTGCCCTCAGTCACACTCATGCCCCATCTCCAGTTCATTCTTTCATTGCAGAGGATGGGAAGGCTAGGAATGTAAGAAGCATCGCAAATTCTAATGACTTTCTCATAATCTTTCCCTCTGCTCCTCAGCAATTCCATAGTCCTTCAAAGGGTGAATTCTTCTGTGAATTTTTGTTAAATAGTTGATTTATACCCCAAACCTGCTCTTAAAAATCAGCTCCACATAGAGTGTCTTCTTGTGGCATACCTCAACTTAGATCAGAGTTTTTCTGTACCATAATTATTGATATTTGGGGGCTGATATGTTTTTGGGGGGTCAGGGCTGTTCTTTTGTGGATTGTAGTATTTTAGCATCCTGCCTGGCTTCCAGCTACTAGGTAATAGAAGGGTCTGCCTCTCCTCTACTGTGACAACTGAAAGATCCCAAAACAATGTCAAATGTTTCCCGAGGAACAAAAATCATCATATTTCAAAAGCATTGAATTGGATATAGACATCTTCATCGGCAATTCTCTCAAGTTTATTTGCACAAAACTTAGAGAACTGTAGTTTTCCCAATATGTTGTAAGACTGACACTCCTAGGGCTACTTTGTTTACTAAATGTTTTCATCTGACATGTCTTGGTAGACACCCTAGGTTGACCGAGTGACTATAACAGCATAAAAAGGTCCCACTTGGATCTTCTGCATTGAGCTCTCCTGAAACCAGGATTTATGGTACAAATGTTGGTGTTCATTAAAACATGGAGTGCAAGTGCGTGCCACAAGAACCCTGGAGATTTTTAAACTGAATGTCTCTCAAACCCCCAGTTTGCCTTACTCTCAATCTTTTCTTCTGTATTTCTTCTTTTTGATTTTTTTGTTTGCATCTTTCCTTTTGCCTTCAAACAAAAGACTTACATTTGTAAAGTGTTGTGAATCAGTTCAAACACATAATTGTGCAATATTTGCATTCACTTATTTGGGGTTAAGTTTGCTGCCTTTGTCATTCTCCCCTCCTTCCCTCCCTCCCTCCCTTCCTTTCTTCCTTCCTTTCTTTTTCTTTCTTCTTTTCCTCCTTTGTTTGTTTGGGTGAGGGACAGAGTTGCAGTCCTGTTGTCCAGGCTGGAGTGCAAGGGTGCGATCTTGTCTCACTGCAATCTCCGCCTCCCCAGTTCCAATGATTTTTTTTGCCTCATCCTCCCAAGTAGCTGGAATTACATGTGCACACCACCACAACCTGCTAATTTTTGTACTTTACTAGAGACGGGGTTTCACCACGTTGGCCAGTCTGGTCTCGAACTCCTGACCACAGGTGATCCACCTGACTTGGCCACCCAAAGTGCTGGGATTACAGGCGTGAACAACTGCAGGCGACCTCACCTCTCCTTTCTTAATTTTCATCTTCTGCAGCTATTTTAGCTCCATGAGATGATCCTTAAAACACTGATTCTACTTCTTTCTTATCTTTAGAATAAGCATTTAGTGCTGTAAATTTTCATATTAGCACCTCTTTAAGTGTATCCTACAGATTTTGATATGTTGCGTTTTCTCAGCCTTTAGTTCAAAACATTTTTAAATATTCTGGTGATTTCTTCTTGATTCATGAATTATTTAGAAGGATGTCACTTCTAAATAGTATAGGGGTCCTACTAGATACATTTTATCATTTATTTTTAGTTTGATTATGTTAGAAATGCTCTCTATGTAATTTCAATTACTTCTTTAATATACTTTTATGAATAGCCTGTTCTTGAAAAGTATACATATTCTGTATTAGGCACACAAAAGTGCCACTTTCAGTTGTAGAACTTGTAGTACATGTACTTTCCATCATTTATTTCCACTATTTCTCACTTATGATTATTTGAGAATATTATGGAAAATATGAATTGTCTCTGAACTGTAAAGAAATAAAGAGAGTGAGGAATTGGGGCCTTTTTTATATTAATACAATAACTGGCATTATTATGATTTGGTTAGCTGATAAAATAAAAAACATATATATACATCTATTTCAGCAATCTGCCAAATATATATATATATATACATCTATTTCAGCATGATTACTTCATTACTATTTAAAATATAATTACACCACAGTCTTGAAAAGAAAACTACTTTTTTTTCTGATAGAAAAAAATTAATTAGCTTTGCTATCAAAATTTTATAAGCACGTTTCTAAAATTATTACTAATTAGAAAGAGGCTGGATTTATAGTACTGTTATTTCAAAATATTTATATGGAATTTAAATTTATTAGACAAATTAAGAAAAATTTTACTTTCTTCTAAAATGTTCTGTTCTAGCATCTTTGTTGGCTACAACATGATGTCACTTGACTTTCAAGCCTGAATTTTAGAGAAATAAAGATATACTATTTAAATAGCACCATTCATTTACATTAAATGTGTTGTATTCCTTATGATCTTCTATCACAGACACTGTAAGAGAACTAAATATCATATGAAACTGTGATGGCTCTAAAACATAAGCCAGATATTTAACAGTTAGAGTGTGAATAGTAAATTTTCTCTTTTTTGTTGTTTTTTTTTTTGTTTTTTTGAGATGGAGTCTCACTCTGTTACCCAGGCTAGAGTGCAGTGGCATGCTCTCAGCTCACTGCAACCTTCGCCTCTTAGGTTCAAGTGATTTTCCAGCCTCAGCTTCCTAAGTAGCAGGGATTAAGACATGTGCCACCACACCCAGCTGATTTTTGTATTTTTAATAGAGACAGGGTTTTACCATGTTGGCCAGGCTGGTCTCGAACTCCTGACCAAAGGTGATTTGTCTGCCTCAGCCTACCAAAGTGCTGGAATTACAACCATGAGCCACTGGAACCAACTGAATGGAAACATTTTTAAAACTACATACATGCGAAAGTGTCACTTTCCTGGCAAGGAGGATATTTTTTTGTCCCCATAAGTACGTCATTGATATGAAATAGACTGCATAATAAATACACTAGAGTCCAACACATTTATATCTAAACTTTGGAATAAAAGATAAATGTTTGCTATCAGAATATTAGTGCAATTAAAACCTTACTAATTCCCATACCTACTGCCATTTTGGAAGGAGAAACTTACAATCAAATTTCAGGAAGTTCTTAAAAGCATTTTGGCGTCCATGCCATTTCTCTCATTGTATCAAGTTCTTATATTTTTCACTGTGAAAGAGATACATTTTTGCACAACACACAACAGTCCCTGCACTCACTGATCCATTAAAGAAACCAAGCTCATGTACAAGTAACTACCATACAGAACAATAGGCATATGGTTGAAATTTCAGTAAGGTATAGTAATAGCAGAAAAATAATGAAATCTATTCCAAAAACTCCAAGGATTATCAGAAAATTCTGGGTGAATATGACATTTATTTTTTTAAGACATATAGCTAAGTAAATGCTCTGTGTGCCACAAGAACAAGAACTCTGCCTACAGTGACATGAAGCAAAATACACTAGGCAGAAGGTGAATATGTGAGAACAGAATAATAGCAACACTTGTTACTCTCTTCCCCCAAACATTTAATAAAAGTTTTCAAAACCCTCTAAATACATTGTTATTTTTGTATGAAATCTGCCTATAACATAGATGTGAGCCTATTATATTTCTTGACCTATTTCAATATGTAAATCCCTACCAAGAAAGGAAAAACTGTCCTCACATCACTTAGAAGAAAATCCTGTTGGCTCTTTCTGGCCTTCATTTTGTAGTGTCCTGCTTTTTTTGCTTTATAATTCCTCCTCCACCTGGTACATCGCACTCTAGAAATAAATGAATAATAAACAAATAAATGGCACCAGAGGGCCAATCTATGTAAACTGCATAATCACCTTGAGATTTTTAAGTCATTCCCTCTTTCTTGGGTGGCAGCCTCATCCCAAGGGGTTTTGGATTCTTTAACATTAGAGAAATACTGTGTCCTGGCCTGACATTGACAGACTAAAAGCTTCTGTGTCTTTCTGCTTTTTCTCTTATATAGAGGGTATATCTTAAAACCTTAACTACTTTTTCCTTGAAATTGCAATTGCTACAGTTGTAACTCCTTATAATTAAGTATTCAATTTATGCTTCAAAAGGGTGGTAAAATTAGGTAACCTTTAAGGCTCCTTCCAACCCCTATATTGTTTAATTCTATATGTTTTTCTCTGACAGAGAGGAACTCAAGGAAGAGGAAGATTTGACGCTTAATTCTCTATAATTTTCTCTGTTCAGTGTCAAAAAATGATTACTGTACTAATCTGTATCTTAGAGAAAGGAAATGAAAAAAGAAATAGTGCTCTCAAGCCTCAGTGAAAAAATGACCACCCAGTTTTAGGCGAATATAATAGAATGCTACCTTGACAATTACATTTAGACTTTCTGTGTAAATATTTTATTTGCCTATGAAGTTTTTTTAATAGACACTATTTGTAGTCCTCTTTGAAGTCTATCTAAATAATTTGTTACTAGAAGAATGTGCAACAATTTAAAATTTAGCCTGCTGTTAATGTAAAGGCAGACCATTGAGAGAGAATGAAGTTTTAGTTTTTAATCAGAGACTTCTGAGTTCTGAGGAAAACTGTTTCCTCCTACCCATGACATTTTAAATTTTCTGATCTTTTAAAAAAGGATAGTAACTGGAATCTGGATACTCCTTAGAAAAATAGATGTCTTTTTCCACACACACACACAGACACACACACACAGCCTGAAATAGTAGTTTTGGGGCAATTATAAAATTTGCCTGAACACATCAAGAAAATACACCAAAATATGAAGTTATATTCTTAAATCACTCGCATTTGGAGAATTATCAGCACTGTGCAGTTCATAGTGCTGATAATTATGTAGTTCATAGGGCTAATAAAAATATACCATGAACGTGGCTTAACAGGGTCCAGGAGTTCTCCAGGGTCTTGCTATATTTTTAAGTGTACAGAATTACTGCTTTAAATACATTCGGTACTCTAAATTTAAGTACATTGTTGTGCAACCACTGCTAGCATCCATTTTCAGAAAACTTTATTTTTCAAAACTTAACTCTGGACCAAGTAAAGCATAATTCCCTGTTCCACTCTCCCTACAGTCCTTGGCAATTGGCTTTCTGTTTCTCTGAGTTTCACTACTCTACGTACCTCTTGTGCTTTTTTTTGACTGACTTGTTTCATTTAACATGACAGGTATCTTCAAGGTTTCTCCATGCTATAAATGGTATCAGAATTTCCCTCCCTTTTTAAGGCTGAATAATATTCCATTATGCGCTCTTCTCTCTCTCTCTCTCTCTCTCTCTCTCTCTCTGTCCCTTCTCTGTATGTGTGTGAGTGTGTGTGTAAGTGTACATGCACGTTTTAATCCATTCATTCATTGATGGACACAGGTTGCTTCCAACTTTTGGCTGATTTGAATAACGATGCTATGAATACATATGGTGCACAAATAGCTCTTCAAGACCATGCTCTCAATTATCTTGGGTAAATATCCAGAAGTGAAATTGTTGAACCATAAAGTTAATTCTATTTTTAAGTTTTGAAGAACAACCTTACTATTTTCTGCAGTGATGGCAACCACCATTTTACATTCCTTAAAACAGTGCACAGGACTTTTAATTCCACCATATCTCACCAAAGTTTGTTCTTTTCTGTTTTTGCAAATAACAGCCATCACAATTGGTGAGAGGTGTTGTCTCATTGTAGTTTTTGTTTGCATTTTTCCAATGATCAGCGATGCTGAGCATCTCCCCTTTGTAATTTGTAAATCGGAACTTATTTGTCATTTGTGTATCTTCTTTGGTTAAATGACTATACAAGTCATTTGTCAATTTTTAAATTGAGTTGCTTTTTGTAGTTGAAGTTGTAGGAGTTCTTTACATATTCTGTATATTAACACTCATCAAATATTTTCCCCATCCTATGGGTTATTACCTTTCACTCTGTAGAGAGTGTCTTTTGACAAATGACAATTTTAATTTTTTTTTTTTTTTTTTTTTTGAGATAGAGTCTCACGCCGTCACCCGGCGCCAGGCTGGAGTGCAGTGGTGTGACCTCGGCTCACTGCAATCTCTGCCTCCTGGGTTCAAGCAATTCTCCTGCCTCAGCCTCCCGAGTAGCTGGGACTACAGGCACGCGCCACCACACTCAGCTAATTTTTTTGTATTTTAGTAGAGATGGGGTTTCACCATGTTGGCCAGGATGGTCTTGATCTCTTGACCTCGTGATCCGCCCGCCTCGGCCTCCCAAAGTGCTGGGATTACAGGTGTGAGCCACCGTGACTGGCTGACAATATTAAATTTTAATGTAGTCTACCTTATCATTTCTTTCCTTTGTTGCCTGAACTGCTTATTTAAAACTCAATAAATCATTGCCAAATCCAATGTCAGGAATTCATGGTTCGCCCAATACTGATTTTATAATTTTAGCTCTAACATTAAGTCTTTGATCCATTTTTAGTTAATCTTTTTATATAATGTAAAGGACCCAAGCTCAGTTTTAAGCATGTGGATATCTAGTTTTCCCACTTAGAATCATTAGACTATGTATGCAAGGGTTTATATTCCAGTACCATTTATTGAGGAGTATGCAAGGGTTTATATTCCAGTACCATTTATTGAGGAGACTCTCCTTTCCCCAGCGAATATTCCTGGTGTTGAAAATGACTTTTCTGTATTTGTATGGATTTCTGAATTCTATGTTCTTTTCCATCCCAGCTTTGTACTGGGACTCACCCAAGTCCTGTGGCCATTACTGCCTGGTTGCTACTGGTGCTCATCAAAGCCTAAGGCCACTTTACTCAAATGGTGGTGAATCCTCCTGGGACTGGGTCCGTCCTATCAGGGCTGTGGACTCCCTTCTGGCCCAGGCTGGGTCTAGAAATACCATCCAGAGGCAGAAACTTGGAATCAGGTGATTTAGGAATCTGCCTGGTGCTTTATTTTACTGCAGCTGAAAAGGTACCCAAATTGCAAGACAAAGTCCTTCCTCTATTCTGCTTTTTCTCACAAGCAGAAAGAATCTTTCCCTGAGATGCACTGCTTAGAGGTGAGGGAAAGATGACACAGGCACTTCCACGGCTACCATAGTTGGTCTCGTACTGGGTCACACCCCAAGTTCACTGCCTTTAAGACCAGCACAACACCAGGGCTTTCAGTCTTCTTGGCCTGACTGCCGCTTAAATATATTCCAAGTCCCAGACCACTTTATCCGGCTGGTGGTGAAGCCACCTGGGATGAGGTTTCCTCCCACCACCAGGGCAGAGGACTCTTGTCTGCCCCAGGCTGGTCTAAAGGCTCCCTCCATGGGCATCAACAGAATTGTGAGTTGGGTTTGCCTGTGACTACACAGCACTGAGTTCCAACACAAGGTCTCATCCTGGCTTCTCTCTCCCTCCTCCAAGCACATAAATTCTGAACAGCCTGTAGTTGGGAGAGGTAGTGTAAGCTATTCAAGTTTGTCCTTCCTTTCCTCTTCAATGCCTCTTTCCTTGTTTTTATTACAAAATCAGGTAGTGTAATTGCTCACCTGCTTTTTGTTCTTATAAAGGTGCTTTCTTGTGTGGATATTTGTTTAATTACGTGCTCCTTCGTGGGGGTGATTGCTGGAGCGTTCTATTTGCCCATCTTGCTCTGCTGCCTTTCCTGTTGAATTCCATTGGCTAGCATTTTGTTGACGATTTCTGCATCAAATTCAAGGATATTGGTCTGTAGGTTTTTTTTTTTTTTTTAAAGGAACACAGAATTAAAGGCTCTATCTCAAATCTAGAGACTCAGAATGTGCACTTTAATGAGATCTCTAGATGGTTTTTAGACACTGCCCTGGGACATGTTTTCTCACCTTTGTTGACTTTATTTTAATCCTCTCTACTTACAATAAAAATTTGTACTAACACTTTCTCTATCATCTTAAATTTCTATCAAGACCTAGGGAACAGATGATGCTTATCTTTCATAATTCATTAAGAATCTCTGTGATAAATGTTCCATTTTGGTTCCACAGGGTCTTTGCCCTCAGATGGTTTAAGATAAATTTTGTTGACGTAAATTTTATTTTTTATGGACTTTAACTTCTGTCACACTCTCACATTAGCTTAAACTATCCTAACAGTTCAAAAATTACTAATCTAATGAAAATTAAATGAACTCAGAAATCATACCTAGCTGGATTATTCTTGAGCTTCTTTTGCCCAGCTGTGTGAACTTGGGGGTATTAATTAATCTATCTATGACTTTTTTTTTTATCAGGCTTGATGACTAAATTACAGGGACAATAGAAAGCTCACATAGAATGCGTTTCGTGTAGCAGCTCTGCAAATTTCAGCTAACACTCACATTTCCACTTGCAGTGCATTAAGCAGATGAAATATGGGTCTGATGAGAGTCTATCAGGTCCCCTACTTCAATTCCTTTCGTCTTTCAGTTATAGAACTTGTAACTTACATCTGACATGTAGATGCCTGGATTAAAGACTATTTCCAGCTCTCTCAAACGTGGTCATGTGAAGAAATAGAAGCGTTGTGGATAATAAGTACACAATTCCACTAAAGCAAATAATATTTTCCTTTTCTTTCCTCTTCCTTTCTGTCCTACCTGTTATCTGGAGTGTGGCTATTTTAGCTGGAGTGGAACAAATGTTTTGAATCTCAAGTTAGGAAGTTCTTGATGAGACTCACAGAATACCAAAATAAAATAAAATGTGCTTCCATTAACATTAACTAATCTAGACACTTGACCAAAAGGGAAATAATTATAATAGTAAATTAGTCAAGGTAATACGGTTTCAAGTCATAATTCTACATTTTAATAGTTGAATAATATACTTAAACATTGTATTCCTCAATATAATCATTTAAAATAAGGAATAATAATTTATACGCCTCAAAGATGCTGTGAAAATTTAATGAGATGATTCATGTGCAGTGTCTAGAAAAGGGGTCATACAGTGAAGGCCTGCAAATCAATTCCTGCCCTCTGCCTACTTTCCTAAATAAATTCTATAAATAGTTTTGTGTTGGAATGCAGCCACACCATTTGTTTATCCATTGTCTTCAGCTGCTTTCATGATAGAATGGCAGAGTTACACAGTTGCAACTGAAGTGTTATGACCCACAGAGCTTAAAAGATTTATTATGTAGCCCTTCACACAAAGAAAGAAGTTTGCAGGCCCTTGATTGAGAACAAGAAACTGATCATTTGATTATGTATTTTCTATATATGAAACCATTGTACTAAGGTGTTTTCTTGCTTATAAAGTGATTATATCACCAATTAACCTTCAATATGCATATGCTTAGGGATAGTTTTTGAGCAATGGGTATGAGATTTTACTAATCTAACAGTGTTTATTGATTTAATCCCCTTGAGGCCTATGGTATACATCTCCCAAAGGTCGGAAGGATTATAGCTTCAGTCTGCAGCCTCAGGGCAGAAGATAACAGATTGGTCAATACCAGATGAAACCCATGGTTCATTAATTACTATTATGGGTTAAAAAGCCAGCCTATATATAAGCTTTTTTCCAAGCAATGACAGATTCCTCTCATGGGATGCAATCCACTAACCTTCACATAGTAGAAGGCTGCCAGGCAAAATCAATTTCAACTCATTGAACTTTCAGACCCTAGAAATCAATGATTCAAATGAAATAAGTATTCTGAAATAACAACATATGGAAATGCTAAAAGATTCAACTCATTTTTAGACAAGTAATATAGCACTTGATTTGAAGGAATTATATTTACTCTTATTAGAAACGACCCTAGTGTTTTCCAGGCTTCTTGCTCTATGATTGCAAAACTTTCAAGGTCAATTAACTAAAGTTAAAGAAAAATCTACTAGCCATTACAATAGTATTTCTTCCAGTAAGTATACCTGGGCTGTGCAAAACATTTCTCAATAAACTATGTGTGCACTGAAGTTTTAGGCTAAGCTGTTTAATCAACCTATGTACCCTATTCTGACTGCAAGTATCTTTTATATATTTGACTTAATCACATTTACTCTTAAGGATTCAAAATTGTTACTGTCTTATGATGGTAATGTGATATACAGTGTAGCTTTTTGTACCATTTGTTTATGTTATTTACAAGATTGAGAAACTATTCAGTTAAATTAAATTCAATAAACATTTATTTTGTCTCACCTATGACAAAATACTCTCACTTTGAGTACAGATTTAAATTACACATGGTTCCTCTTTTCAACTAAAAATGCAATGTTGTGGGTATATTTATGCGTATGTACATAGTTAAAAGTCAAAAATAATGAAATGTAATAAAGGGTTTCAATAAGTGAAAGACTTTAACATGGGGGCAGTTAGTTTAAATAACAGCTTCACAATTTTTGGTTCAATGATATTATGCATGGCTTTCCAAGCATCTGCTGTCTTATCAGCAAAAAATGAAAGTTTTATACTTTTTTAAGTTAGAATTAAATAATATGGTATATGTTTTGAGTTTGGCATTTGGGATAGTCTTTGATGAACATTGGTTTACTTCTCTATTATGACATAGCAGCATGGAAGAAAGACAGAGCCATCCTTAAGAAGTAAATGTTAAACACACAGAAACTAAATTTAAAAATAGATATGGTTTTATAGGCAGAAATAGTCCATTCCTGGAAACCAGAGAGTCTGGAAACAAAAGTTTGGAAATACAGGGAAGTCTTAGAAGGAGCAAGTTTATATGGAAAAGAAAAAAAAAAACAGAAAATACATGCCAGTCTTCTCATTTTAAACATATTGTTTGTTGAATAAGGTTGGCTAGCTTGGTGAAAAAGGGAGAGGAAAAGATCAAAGGAAAAACAAAGGATGATACAATATCACATATTATGGTTAGAATAATTAATGTAACATAGTAGCATTTCAATAAATGCTTGTTGAATTGATGTTAAATTAATTTTATGTGTATTTGCACCCAGTTCTATGTGTCAGTGATTATTAATGAAGAGACAAGAGGTTCCTATGTGAAAAATTTTTGTAAGTTTTTTGCAATGGGTTAGGTAACTTATTGAATGTGAATTTACTAAACTGCTATGTAGGTTTCTCCATATATCCAGAGTGATTGATTTTTATGTCCATTGCAAAAGAGAAACTGAGCAATGAAAATTCACATAAACACATACATACACACACATGGCCCTACATACACCTAGTAGCAATGCCCTTCACAGAAAAAAAAAAGCATATGACACCACTACAGTTATCTTGCTGTCCCTTTCTGCCACTCTAAAAAATTTAAATCTTTATTTCCACAAATACCTATATGCCACCCATTATGGCAATCATGCAAATTGCAAAGGACATTTGCGATTTTTCCTCACTGAATCCTGGAATAATTAAGAGGGTTGTGTTAAAAAGAAAAAAGCGAATAAGAGTCTCCAAAATAGAAATAAAACAGGATGGCTCCCGTTTGGATATCTCCAGTTATCATCACAGTAAGGGGTTTGTCTCTAAGTAGCCGTTTTGTCCTTATTTCTTATGTTTTTGCAGTGATGATCTATAAACTATTTTAAAATAATTTTTAAAAATGGACCTATGTGCTTGTTTTCATGGAACCAAAGAAGAAAGTGAAGCTCAGAAGCTGGCTTCTCATGCTATCCACAAACTTAAAAGAGACAGAAACCAGAGGTTTAAAGTCTAATGGGAGGCCGCCTCAGCCTGCATCATGAAATAATTACAAGAAATAACTTTCATGAGAAAATGATATGGCCCTAAGCTGTAAGTGGATAGACCTATAGAATTCTCCATGCACCTTTTTAAAGATAATTTTCAATTTTATTATAATGTAGAACATATAGAAAGTGACCTCAGTAGAAGAGGTGATATAATAATTTTGAGATTTGCAGTTCAATCCAATTCTTTTCCCCCTTCCAGTGATGTGACCTGGGAAACTCATTTAATATTTTCTGGTACTATTTAATTACATGATTTTCAAGAGCTGTTATTGCTCTGAAATACTCTTTGATGCTAGGAAATATTTTGCTGGACTCCATAGAGACAAAAACAAACAAAATCTCAAGATGCAAACAAGATGCAACATCTAAAGACTTTGGAGTTTTGAAATAGTTCCGATCGCGCTGGTAAGAAGACTAATGAACAGTGAAATGACCTATTGCAAGCAACAGATTGAAAAGGGATAGCGGGAGGGAGACATTTGTAAAAGTCCATCACCTAGATAATCAGCCCCTGAATAATTCAGAGATGACTGCATTTCCTTTACTCATTGCCTAAACATTTAGCAAAACTCATTGATGTTAGTCCTCTGATTCTCATGAGGTGATTTACCTCAAAATAAATGCTCTTCCTTAATGGCCCAATAGGAAGTAAAGAGCAGTAAAGATGCTTTTCCCATTTTTCAATCGTTGGTGATTTTTATATCCAGCCAGGTTCTCCCTGCCCTCTGCCTTTCGAACTCATTCCATCCTATATACCACCACTACCATTCTGTTGGTCCACACCAGGGTACCTCTCTCTTAGATTTTTAATATAATGTCCTAGTTGCTCACTCTGATTCCAGGATTCCTTGCCACTAAACATGCTAGCTACAAGAAAAGTCTTCTAAAATTTGAACCTCTTTATAAATATGTTACTTTAAATAAATTTTCACTTTAGCCTAAAGTATGGAAGCAAAGAAATTGTATGCTTAGTCTTTACATAAACTTCAAAAAAATTTTATCTTCATAGAAATGTTGAGCTATATGAGAAAGACAGAAAGGAAAGATAATAAATTTCATGTCTGTTTCTAACATACTCAGAAGTTAAGAAGAGTTTTTTGATTTTTCATCATGTTACTTGAGCTTACAAGGCTGTGAAACACTACTAAACCTTTGATTTTCAGCAAATTGTTTATATATTTGTTTCCTGTGCTTGACTGACACAATAATAGGGGAAAAACATATTTTTCTTCCAGCCCAGATTACTTTATTCTAACACTTTATTCTATTTATAACTGTTCAAATACCATTATCTTCTGTGATAAAAGAGAGAATATAATTTGATTTCATTTAAAAATATGGATCCATACCCACAAGACATTGCATTCATTTCTCAGCAAAGACATTGGTTTTAATGATACGTAAGAAAGCTAGTAATAGGGAAATGTCAACAAATGTAAATGTTACAAAGCAATATATGACAAAATATGTTTAAAAATGTAGCTTTGTCACTGTTTTATTGCTTGAACTCAGTTGATTAATTAGTTAGCAATTTGTGTTATTTACTATTACTGTAATTTATCAACAATTCCTGGCAATTGTTGGCTTTCCTTGGACACATCTCTTCAATCTCTGCTTCTAGCTTCACGTCAACTTTTCCCCTGTATCTCTATGTGTTTTGTTTTGTCTCTTATAAGGACACTTTCATTAGATTCTGTACCCATCCTAATCCAGTATGATCTCATCTTCAGCCTAAGATCATTCTGAGTTTCTGAGTGGACAATAATTTGGAGGACTATCATTCAATGTACCACACATTCCATGATAAAGTATTTTGGTGTAAGGGAGGTAGAACTCTTCCCCTACCTTCTTAGGGTATCCAGCTGGACCTAAGAATTAAATGGCCATAAAACAGACTAAGAAGATAAAAACATACACATTTAACTTAATAATGTTTGTAGGTACATGGGAACCCTCACAATAAAAAAAAGTCAAGACCCAAAGAAGTAATTAGAGCCCTAAACTTACGTACTTGGTTAAATGAAGAGTAGTACATTGTGAAAACGTGACCTGACAAAGAGTTTGGGGATATGGCAGATTATTGTGGAAAAAAGTGACTGCGAAGATAAGAATTAGTTTAACAAGATTTATTTGTACAGATTCCTCTTAGCCTCAACTGCCTGTCTGGTGATAAGGATGTCTTCCTTCCACCAGATACCAAGAGGGCACCTTTCACATGGGAGTTTTATCTTGAAAAGTTAAGAGTGCCCTTGTGGTATCTGTTGTATTTCAGAGGCCGTTGATTCAAAATAATTAGTGATTGCAACAGCACATCAAAAAGCTTATTCACCATGATCAAGTAGGATTCATCCCTGGGATGCAAGGCTGGATCAACATACGCAAGTCTATAAATGTAATTCACCACATAAACAGAACCAAAGACAAAAACCACATGATTATCTCAATTGAGGCAGAGAAAGCCTTTGACAAAATTCAACAGCCCTTTATGCTAAAAACCCTCAATAAACTAGGTAATGAGGGAACGTATCTCAAAATAATAAAAGCTATTTATGACAAACCAACAGCCAGTATCATACTGAATAGGCAAAAACTGGAAGCATTCCCTTTGAAATCTGGCACTAGACAAGGCTGTCCTCTCACCACTCCTATTCAATCTAGTACTGGAAGTTCTAGCCCGAGCAATCAGGCAAGAAAAAGAAATAAAGGGTATTCAGATAGGAAAGGAGGAAGTCAAATTGTCTCTATTTGCAGACGACATGGTTGTATACCTAGAAGACCCCATCGTCTCAGCACAAAGCTCCTGAAACTGATAAGCAACTTCAGCAAAGTCTGAGGATATAAAATCAATGTGCAAAAATCACAAGAATTCCTATACACCAATAACAGACTTAAAGAGAGCCAAATCAAGAACAAACTGCCATTCACAATTGCTACAAAGAGAATAAAATACCTTGGAATACAACTAACAAAGGATGTAAAGGACCTCTTCAAGGAGAACTGTGAACCACTACTCAAGGAAATAAGAGAGGACACAGATGGAAAAATATTCCATGCTCATGGAATCAATATTATGAAAATGGCCATACTGCCCAAAGTAATTTATAGATTCAATGCTATCCCTATCAAGCTACCTATGACCCTCTTCACAGAACTGGAAAAAATCACCTTACACTTCATATGGAACCAAAAGAGAGCCCACATAGCCAAGACAATCCTAAGCAAAAAGAACAAAGCTGGAGGCAACATGCTACCTGACTTCAAACTATACTACAAGGCTACAGTAATCAAAACAGCTTGGTACTGGTACCAAAACAGAGATATAGACCAATGGAACAGAACAGAGGCCTCGGCAATGCCACACATCTACAACCATCTGATCTTTGACAAACCTCACAAAAACAAGCAATGGGGAAAGGATTCCCTGTTTAATAAACGGTGTTGGCAAAACTGGCTAGCCATGTGCAGAAAACAAACTGGACCCCTTCCTGACACCTGACATTAAAATTAACTCCAGATGGATTAAAGACTTAAACATAAGACCTAACACCACAAAAACCCAGAAGAAAACCTAGGCAAAACCATTCAGGACATAGGCATAGGCAAGGACTTCATGACTAAAACACCAAAAGCATTGGCAACAAAAGCCAAAATGGACGAATGGGATCTAATTAAACTCCAGAGTTTCTGCACAGCAAAAGAAACAATCATTAGAGTGAATCAGCAACCAACAGAATGGGAAAAATTTTTTGCAATCTAGCCATCGGACAAAGGGCTAATATCTATAATCTACAAAGAACTAAAACAGATTTACAAGAAAAAAAATACCCATTCAAAAGTGGGTGAAGGACACGAACAGACACTTTACAAAAGAAGACATCAATGAGGCCAACAAACCTGAAAAAATGCTCATCATCACTGGTCATTAGAGAAATGCAAATCAAAACCACATTGAGATACGATCTCACCCCAGTTAGAATGGCGATCATTAAAAAATCTGGAGACAACAGATGCTGGAGAGGATGTGGAGAAATAGGAATGCTTTTACACTGTTGGTGGGAGTGCAAATTAGTTCAACCATTGTGGAAGACAGTGTGGCGATTCCTCAAGGACCTATAAATAGAAATTCCATTTGATAAGCAATCCCATTACTAGGTATATATCCAAAGGATTATAAGTCATTCTGTTATAAAGACATATGCACACATATGTTCATCGCAGCACTGTTAACAGTAGCAAAGACTTGGAACCAACTCAAATGCCCATCGATGATAGACTGAACAAGGAAAATGTGGCACATATACAACATGGAATACTATGCAGCCCTAAAAAACAATGAGTTTGTGGCCTTTGTAGGGACATGGATGAACCTGGAAACCATCATTCTCATCAAACTGACACTAGAACAGAAAATCAAACACCACATGTTCTCACTCATAGGTGGGTGTTGAACAATGAAAACACATGGATACAGGGAGGGGAGCATCACACACTGGGGTCTGTTGAGGGGAGAACTAGGGGAGGGACAGCGGGATATAGGGAGGTTGGGGAGGGATAACATGGGGAGAAATGCCAGATATAGGTGACAGGTGGATGGAGGCAGCAAACCACATTGCCATGTATGTACCTATGCAACAATCCTGCATGATCTGCACATGTACCCCAAAACCTAAAGTACAATTAAAAAATATATATATATAAAATAAAATCTTCCTCTTAAGATTGCACAGTGAAAAGTAACATTTAATTAAATATGAAAGCTTACTGTCTTTAAAGAAATTATTTAAATCTACACAGAAGAAAATGTCAACTTTTTAAAAACCAGTAAGAGCTCTGTCTATAACACAATCCAAAATCTTTCAAACCCAATCACAGTGCTCTTTGCTGTTTTATGACAACAAGACCTTTATCTCCATCACTTCTTAGAACTCAGAATCTCTTCAGTCTGGTGAAACGTCAGAAAATTCTCCACAGGCAAGAAGGAAATCCAAGAAGCAACAGCAGAAATGGAGCAAGACTGTTACATCTCCTGGTTGACAATTAACTTTTGCTAATAAAAAAGTAAAAACCTATTTTCAGACTCTTTAATGACCACATCTAGTGTTTGCCCACAGGGTTGTTCAAAGTATCCTGGAACAGGTAGCACAGACAGGCTAATTAATTTCTTATCACAGACATAATCTCCAGACAGGTAGAGAAACGGGCAGAATTTGGATAAGGATGTGAAAGGATACTTGGAGGTGGAAAATCCAGAAATAAATTCACTAAATGGTGTAAGAGTTGCTAAATGCCACAGATGAAAACCCATCCAGGGTTGATTTGCCTCCAAGCTGTGGCCCAATTATAGGAAAAAGAGATGGATCTTCCATTTTCTCTAATTAGCCCAAAGAACTCTCTGGAGATCAGACTGGTTCTGGCACTGGTTTCTTGAGCAGGTCAGAGCTTCTTTAAGGTACAGAGATGCTCTCCAGTCTGGGAGTATCAGGGCCATGCTATGCTCACACGAAAATGGCTTCAGAACTGTTAGTAACCAGACTTGCTCTTCTTTTAGGGTCCCCAGTCCAGGAGTTAAGTATGTTTTGGATGACTCAGGCTATCATAAGAGTTCTTCATGGTCTTCCCTCAAAAACTCATACAACTGAGTGGGTTTCTAAGGGATCGGTGAGATTGGCTCATCAAAGATTTACCTTTTTTTTTTTTTTTTTTTTTTTTTTTGAGACAGAGTCTTGCTCTGTTGCCCAGGCTAGAATACAGTGTCACAATCTTGGCTCACTGCAACCTCCACCTGCTAGGTTCAAGTGATTCTCCTGCCTCAGCCTCCTGAGTAGCTGGGACTACAGGCATGTGGCACCACGCCCAGCTAATTTTTTGTATTTTTAGCAGAGATGAGGTTTCACCGTGTTAGCCAGGATGGTCTCAAACTCCTGACCTTGTGATCTGCCTGCCTCGGTCTCCCAAAGTGCTGGGATTACAGGCATGAGCCACCGCGCCCAGTGAGATTTACTTCTTTTATTCTTCAATGAAGGAAGTTGTAATCAGCCAAAAATATTTGGGGGCACCTCCTGTGAAGTAAGTGCAGTGCTAGATCCTGTGATGTGACAGACCTGTGTAGTATTACATTCTTGTCCTCAGGAAACAGGTAAGAAAAAGTGTGAAAGCAAAATAACACATATATTAAATTATAGTTCCATGTAATACTGAAATTGAACCTAAGAGACAATAAGCCCTCCTTACTCATATCATCACCTTTATGCAGACTTGCTCTTACTAATCTTCAAGCCGAGAAATCCACACCTGCTCAAGGCCATTCCAACTATGGCCTCTTCCAGGAACTTTCCAGTTGTACCTTTCTTCTTTGAAGGCTCACAGCATGCTGCAACCTTCTGGCAGCATTTACCACACTCAGGATCATGTTAGTGATTGTGTATGTATTGCCACCAGTGGACTGAGAGGACAAAACAGACTTTGACTCTGCTTCTTCTCTTACCAGTAACGTCAGTAGTTGCTCAATTTAAATTCAGTTCCTAATTGATTGCCAAATGCATAGATTTTTTTCCAGCAACAAACAATACTTTTCATCTTATGTGCCAGTTCTGCTTGATTAACAGTGGTTGCCTAGAGCAAAGTTTCGAGGATTCTGAGGTCATGACAGAGCTCAGTAGTGAAGAGTTCTGTAATTAATTAGTGATGTCTGCCACAGAACAGGCATGGGAATGGTGGTGCAAATGCTGACAAATCAAGGATTAAGAATGCAGAGAAGGGAGATTATCTCCAACTGCAGTCAGAGAAGCCTACAGGACAAAAGTGGGAATTAGATCCATCTTCAAGGATGGGCAGGATAACAGTGAGTAAAACATTTGAGCAAAAGGATTAGGGCATGAATGTACAACAGTTCTGGGAAAGCAACCAGACAAGTTCCACTAGAATTCGAACACAAACAGAAGGTTTATGTAGGAGAAGCGTAGGGGAAAGGACTAAGCACACATGATAAAGAAGAGCAACAAGACTGACCAAGGATGAAGCAAGAAGGAGGAGAATCGGCTTTATTTCACGACTTTGCAAGAATGAAGCCTGTGTTAGGTTTGCTAGGAAGGAAGAAGACTTGCTTAATGGTTAATAATTAAATAACCTAAGCTTTGGAATCAGACAGTCCTGGGTGCTAATCCTAGCCCTGACTGTGTGCTCAGCTACATGACCTAAGCCTTGTAAATTCCAATTTCCTCATGTGGTAAAATGGTAACTCCCTAACTCGTTGTGCTGAGGGTCAAATGGGAGATAAATATACAGAAAACTTACAGTAAACTCTCAATAAATACTGACATTAGGGTTCCTTAGCCACAAGAGAGAACTTTTCAAAAGAGAAAATATGTCACTCTGTCTGTCAATGTCTCTTACTTTAGGGAATCTTTTTTTTTTTTTTTTTTTTGTTAAAAGGTCTCATTCTATCACCCAGGCAAGAGTGCTGCTGTGGCATTATCTTGGCTCACTGCAGACTCAACCTCCCAGGCTCAAGTGATCCTCCCACCTCAGACCCCTGAGTAGCTGGGACTACAGGCATGAGCCACTACATCTGGTTAATTTTTGTATTATTTGTAGAGATGAGGTGTCAACATGTTGCCCAGGCTGGTCTCAGACTCCTGGGCTCAAGTAATCTGTCTGCCTTGGGCTCCCAAAGTGCTAAAATTAGCACTTTGTGTGTGTGAGCCACTATGCCTGGCCCATAATTTAGGTAAATCTTTTTTTTTTTTTTAATTTGGGTAAATCTTAAATGAAACCTGCAAAGTGGCTAAGTGGCTCAGAAAACAAGTCTTTGGGATACCCACAGAAATTGAGCAGTATCAGTTTATTTTCCAGTAATGGGGAGAGGCTCAGAAGTCAGGCTGTCTGTAGTTTAGGCATTTCTGGTAATGGTGCATTTTTTGTTGCTGACTTAATTTCTTACTGAATTATAAGTAACTAGATAACTCTTAAGCAACAGAACAGTGGTAGAAAAATAACTGTACAATCTCACCCAAGCTCTCTCCTATAAGGATTTCCCCCTTGGTTGAGTGAGTGCTGTAGTTTTAACCATCTGAAATTGTCACATCTAAATAGTTGTCTCAAAGAGATTGTAAGAATAAACACACCGTGTGGCTATGTGGACCCTCTCTGAGGGTGTTTCTGAAGCCAGGTTCCAGTCCCAGAGGCCACTATTGCTTCAACATGCAGACAAAGCAGAGAGTCACTTGATGCTACTATCAAGAGCCTTCCTAGACATGTGGAGATCTGCTGTGACAATTGTCCTGTTTTGGACACAGTTAGGGACTCTGAGACTAAGAAGCGGCCGGGAGTGGTGAACTCAGCCTGAGTGCAGAGCGACTGGTGGAACGTCTTGTCTTCTCAGGACTGGTTCTAGGGCTTAGTGGTACAGAATGAGGCACCGTATCCTTCCCTGTCTTGGTTGAGTGGGGACCGCTGCCCTGAGCAATCATAGCTGAGGCTGGGACTGGGAGAGGAAGGAACGTGAAGCACCTGTGAGCTGGGATGAGGTCTGTCCATCCCAGAAAGTACAGGACTATTTACTAGAAAGGAAATATTCTACCATTGGTAATGGAACAGGCAGTCCGCAGATATTTTTCAAAGTAAGGTAGTAACATTTCTGGCAAAGAGTGAGTCACTGAAACACTTCCTTTCCATTAACAGAGGTGTTACTGTGGAGTGTACTAATTACAACAGAGCACTCTTTGTTGCCGTTCCCTCAGCAAGTATAATGGATTAACTCTTTCTAAATCAATCTGTGGGGTGGGGTGGCTCATGCCTGTAATCCCACTTGAGGTGGGCAGATTACTTGCAGTCAGAAGTTCAAGACTCCCAGGCCAACATGGTGAAACCCTGTCTCTACTAAATATACAGCATATATTAGCCAGTTGTGGCAGGCACCTGTACTCCCAGCTACCTGGGAGTCTGAGGCAGAATTGTTTGAACCTGGAAGGTGGTGGTTGCAGTAGCCAAAATCACACTACTGCACTCCAGCCTGAGTGACTGAGTGAGTCTCTGGCTCAAAACAAAACAAAACCAACAAAATAGAAAAGGCCATTTAAAACACTTACTTCTTTAACAGACACTGCTATGGGGGATTTAAATGGGCCACTCAGTGTCATCTAAAATGAGTTCATTTTCTTTGAGAGTGCTTGAGTTGCCAGAGCATATGTGACCCCAGATCTCCAGCGACACGGGAAATTTGCAGTTCCTCAGGCGAACACAGCTTCCCTGGCACCAGGCCAGTGTGTCATGGACTCTCTAGGATAGTTATTTTCTGTCTCAGCTCTGTTAAAGGTAATCACAATTTCTTACAAGTAATTAATGTGGAAAGCTTTCTTTCTTTATAAGCAAGGACTCTCTTTCACATGCATACATGCTCTCTAATGACTGATTTCTAATCCCACCTGTTTATACCTTGTCTGACATAACCCAGGCTTTACTCATCTGAGCTCCACCACATCCTGAATTTGCACACAAAAACTTTCTATGCAGTGTGTCTTCATTTGAAGCTTCCTTCTTTCTTTTCTTTCTTTTTTTTTGTGATGGAATTTTGCTCTTATTGCCCAAGCTGGAGTGCAGTGGCGTGATCTCAGCTCACTGCAACCTACCCCTCCCAGAGTCAAGCAATTCTCCTGCCTCAGCCTCCCAAGTAACTGGGATTATAGATGCATGCCACCACACCTGGCTAATTTTTTGTATTTTTCGTAGAAATGAGGCTTCACGATGTTAGCCAGGCTGGTCTTGAACTCCTGACCTCAGGTGATCCGCCCACCTTGGCTTCGCCAAGTGCTGGGATCACAGGTGTGAGCCACCATACCTGGATGCTTCCTTTATTTCTTTTGTCCAGTACTCAAATTTTTGACATGTGGGCAACTTCTATTTTGTAATTTTACTGTACTAACCATATCTTTTTTTTTTTTTTTTTTTTTTTTTTGAGACAGAATCTTGCTGTGTCGCCAGGCTGGAGTGCAGTGATGTGATCTGAGCTCACTGCAACCTACACCTTCCAGGTTCAAGTGATTCTTCTGCCTCAGCCTCCTCAGAAGCTGGGATTACAGGCACCTGCCACCACAAACATCATGTCTTAAATTAAGCAAGATCTAACAAGATATTCAGTATTTACTAGCCATTAGCAATTTATATTCAAAGTCTTCTCAATAGGTGGCATTAAGATTATATATTCCAACCTAAATGTGCAGAGTCTAATATGTAAAATCATTTTCAAGATTCATTTTATAATTTTGTGTTTAGATCATTTTATTTGGGGTTTTGATTTGATAGACTTGAATTATATATACCTTGCATAGAACAACCAAGAATCAGAATCTTTTCAGTGATGCTTCAAATCTAGTTCTGATTTGGTTGCAAAAATGACAACATTAGGCATAGGCATTCAAAGCTCAAATTCTCTTCCTAATTCTTTAATATGTAGAACTTTGGCTACACCAGAAGAAAGATCTCTTCTCTAAGGTACTTAACTAAGGAGATAAGTGAGATAGATGATAGAGATACATTATATATATATATGTATATAATGTATATAATACATAAATATATGTATATATGTATATGTAAATTTATGTAAATATATGTATACATAATATACAATATATAATATATGTATATGTAAATATATGTATATGTATGTATACATGTATATATACAGAGAGAACACATATCTCTCAGTATTTTAAAGAAAGTATAAGCAATATATATATATTATATATATATATTATATATATATTTGAATGAACTTAACACACTATCAACTCCCACATTTCTTGAAAATATGGAAACCAGTTAGTAGTGCTCATTATTTTGCTATTATTGTCATGCCTGTGGCATGCTGTGGAATAAATATATTAATACAAATTAAATATATATGAATCAACTAGCAACCTTGTCTGTTTTCATCAGTTTTCAGAAATATATAAACATAAAGCTATATTCCTCATTAAAAGCAAAAGTCCCCATTCTATATGAATAACTATGCTTTTTTTTGTTTTCCCTATGTCAAACTGATTTATTGTCGTGGAAATGACTGGTTTTGAGGATATAGGAACTAGGCTATTCCTATCATTTTAAAGAAACTATTATTTTATTTAGTGTTTTGGAGTATTCTGTACTTCGCAAATATTTTAAATTAGAGATATACAAAGTTCAAAAACATACTAGAGCTTCTATTACTGTCGTAATAATCTAATACTGACATAGAACATATTACCATGGTAATAGCACTGTATACAATTTACATTTATTATCCTTATGTCACTGATTAGCAGTTCAAACACAGAACAGTCAATTCAATGTCAAAGTCATTTCATCCTCTGGTAATGCCCTTTAATCCTCAGTTAGCTCCCTACAGAAGAGTTCCTCTGGCTCCCAGTAATGAACTGAGGAATGACTATACAGTCATACAACTAAAGGTTCTTAGAGCTAGAAGGACTCTCAGAGATTTTATAACCCAAGTCAACAGTTATTCAGCACACATTCCACTAGTTCCTGATCCTAAGCCCTTGGCGGACAGCAGTAATCAATTTGAGAACTTTTGTTTTCAACAAACATCATACCAGATAGTCCACTACCTATAAATGGTAGTAGGCATATGAATAGTTTTCTTTGCTCTCCCAGCTAATCTTAATCCCTTTCTTGTTAATAAGAAACAAAAACCCAGAGAGTGTAAGTATCAGATATACTTAAAAAAAAATTTTTTTAATTAGTTTTTAAGAGTCAGTCTCATTACTTTATGGTCTTATTTTATTTTTTAGTGCCCGTTAAATGTAAAAAGAGGGACGTCAAGGGGTCTGTAATCTAATTTTGAGAGAGAAAAGATTAACATGCTTGATATTTAGGTAGACTCATTAAGTGTTAATCTGTGTTGCTGACATAGATCAGAGGGAGCTGAAACAGGCAGAGGAGAATTTATGAAGGAAATAGAGTTTGATCTAAGCTTTAGGCTCTTTTATTCCCTTGACAAAAAGGACAACCTTTTACTAACTCTCTGGGTCATAAGTGGCTCGACAATTCAACAAATGTATTCAGCCTACTGTGCAATGTGACAGATACTGTGGGCATGGAGAAAAGCAACACAAAATTCCTTTCCTCGGGGTTCATGAGTTGGTGAGGGAGGCAGAAAAATAAACACCACACAGCAACAGGAGAGGATAGTGGTTAGAAGCAGAGTTTCTGGAGCCAGACTTCCAGGGTTTGAATCCCAGCTCTGCTCTTGGCCTTGGGAAAGTTTCTTAACTCTCTGTGCCTCAGTTTTCTGAAAATATTCTTGATGGAAAGAAAGTATATAGCACTCAGAACAGTACTTGGCACAGAGTAATGGATACATAAGTCACAAAAAAAAATTCTGTGTTGTTTTAAGCCACCCAGTTTGTGGTAATTTGTTATGATAGCCACAGGAAAGGAATACAGTGCTTCACCCTTAACTCCTCCCTTCCATCCCAGGATTATAATGTCGTGTTCTCTGTTCAGGGCCAATACCGGACCAGGTCCCCCACTTCACGCTTTTACTATCCCAGGCCTCACTCCACCCAACATCATTCATTGTTTTCTCTCTCTCTCTTCTGCATTTATTATTATTATTATTTAGAGACAGGATCTCACTCTGTCACCTTGGCTAGAGTACAGTGATGTGATCACACTCACTGTACCCTGGAACTCCTGGCCACATGTGATCTTCCCACATCAACCGCCTGAGTAGTTGGTGCTACAGGTGCATGCCATCATGCCTGGCTAATATAATTTTTATTTTGCAGAGACAGGGATCCTGCTGTGTTGCCCAGGCTGGTCTTGAACTCCTAGTCTCAAGCAATCCTTTCACCTTGGCCTCCCAAGGTGCTGGGATTACAGACATGAGTCACCATGTCCGGCTGCATTTTTATTTTTAATGATTGTTTCTCTTCAGGTTCAATCAGACTCCAGTCTCCTTAAAAAACAAAAAACAAACCAAAAAAAAAAAACAAGGCTGGTGCAGTGGTTCGCACTTGTAATCCTAGCACTTTGGGAGGCTGAGGCAGGAAGATGGCTTGAAGCCAAGAGTTGAAGACCAGCCTGGGCAACAAAACGAGACCCTGGCTCTTAAAGAAAACAAAGGAAAGAAAAGACTCTCTGGATTTGAACTGTGACTTCCACTTTCTCTGAATTCTTTCACACTGAAGTGCCTCCAGATAAAAGCCCAGAAGGTCACGTCCGTGTAGTGTCGTTTGTATCCTCCGCGCTGCCGAACATTACCCCAGACCCCTTGCCTCCTGCCCCTGTCTCTCACCCATCACCTTCCTGTTAATTTCTATCACACCACTTCCAGCTTCTCCTATGGGCCCCTTCTCTGTCCAGGCCTCCAATGTTGGGGTTGCCCAGGACTCTGTCTTTGGTCTTCTCTTCTCCCTGTTCTCCAAAAATAGGTTCATTCATTCCCAAAGCCTTAACCAGGTGCCTGACATGCTCTCTTAAGTCAACAATTCACATTTGTCTCCTGAGCGCTAGACGCAGCCAGCTGCTTGCTGCCTATCTTTACCCAAACACCTGCCTGGCTCCTTGAACTCAACATGTCCACAGTGGAACCTGCCATGTTTTTTTCAAGTTGGTGCCCCTTCCAGGACTCTATGCTGCTAGAGATGGCCACTGCCTTCGCCCATGGACCAAATCCAGTCAAGTCCTGCAGGTTAACCTCGAGCAGCCCTTTTATCATTCTGTTCCACCGCTGGCTGCTCAGCGGCGGCACCCACCTCCCCTTGCCTGGACCTTGGACCTGAACCACCCTATTGCTCTGCCCCCAGCCTCACCTCCACTTCATCTCCTCCTACTCTCTCCCTCCCTCATTCCAGTCCTTGATGTTTCTCACACAAACCAAGATGCTCCCCAGATATCTGTCCAGCTTGTTCCTTCACCTCTACTCAGTCTTGTCACCTCCTCAGTATGGCCTCCCTTGTCACCCTGTTTAAAATGGCAACCCCCCACCTTGCCAGCCCACTCCCTGTGCTAAACTACTTCAGAACACTATTCCCATCTAACACACTCTATACAGAAGCTTACCTATGTGTTCTGTTTATGGTCTACCTCTCTCTACTTGAACATTAAGTCCCATGAGGACATGTAACCGGGTGACAGGAGCAGGGCTGTGGGGGTGTCCCAAAGACGCTCACTGTTCCCTATCGGATATGTTTTCCCAGGTCCTTGGGCCTCACTCACCCAAGAATGGGGAGGGGATTCCAGAGAGGGAAATCTGTATAGGTAAGGGAATAGCGGGAATTTAATCCTGGAGTTACTTCCTCTCCGTTTAAGTTCTTGTTCAGTGAGAGGAGCTTTTCCAGACCTCCTCTGGAGTGACTGATCTTTGACTCTGATATAGGATTGGTTGCCTGGCCCGCAATCAAAGCCTTCTCCCTTGAAGCTTTTGTCGGGCTTTCTAAACGAAGGAAGCTCACCTGGGCTGTCTACCTAGCCCACTCACCAGGAAAGTTCGACAAAGAACTATAGGCTCCCAGATGGGGAGGTGGATGGAGGCATGGCACTGGGAAGTTCTTGCCTTTGAAACCACACCTCTTGTGGACCCGGGAAGAGAAGTTAACATAGTCCCTCAGACTTGCTGTGTGACCCAGCTCTAGAAAAATCCCTGGTGCACGGTGAGTGATGTCTGATACATATCTGTTGAGTGAATGGCTGAAGTGTTGATTGCTGCAGGGATATTCCTACACACGGCTGAGCCAAGGTTCTGTGCAGATGCATGGCTGGGCCTGGAACCAGCGTGAACAGCTGCCGGGCCCTGCCCTCAGGGGCTTCACAGACAAAGCCGGAAAGCCTATGCCACGTCTCAAATTGGCACAGTCAGATGCATGCTACACGAGCTCCAGGGTAGGAGACATGAGGCTGGGCAAGGGTATTACTAAGACCGTGAAGGAACTGTTTCTGATTTTAGACAATGGAATCAGAATCTATGCATGATTGCTTCCTTAGCACTCCCAAAGAAAACAATTTAGAATGAATAGCTTGCCAGCTCCATCATGTAAATCCCAATACCTATTGCTTTTTCTGAATATCTCTAAGTTGAAATCACAGATTTTTCAAATGACAAAAGTAACAGCATAACTGGTCTGGAAAGATTATGTTTTATATTGTGACTAGGGTAAGGATATAAGAAGTACCTTAACGACATTATATACTATCTAATCATTACTGAGTGGCCTGAATTAGAAGGCTGGCAGAATTTTCACTCAGTAATTCTGCTTGGACAGAATTCCTACTTAGAGCAAAAAACCTTCTTTCAGAATTGAAATACATACTTAAATTATATTTATATAAATTATATATTTAAAATTATATTTAAATGAATTGAGGATTAGGGTGTGGGGCACAAAACAAAATGATTCATTCTACTTCCCCTTTAAAGAAATGACTAATACTACGAGGCAGGTATTAGCTCAGACAGAGCATGTCATCAGAACACTTGAATCACCCTAGACTAAATTATAGGCTGGACACTAAGCAAAACAGAGAAAGAAACATAGCATGAGAGAATTTATTTCATAAGAAAAATTTAATTGTCTCATAATCAAATTATTCAGATTTACTTTAAAATAACAACTATTGAGTGCTGAATATATTCCAGCCACACAACTGAGTATTTTCACATTATCTTAATCACCTCTAATAACAAATGAGGTAATGACTGATATCTTCAGTTTCCAGAAGGGGAAACTGAGGCTTGAAGGGAATACACAATTTGCCTAAACCATAGAGCTTGATAGTCCCGGAATTCAAATCCCAAGGATTCTTCACTCCAGGCTCTGTGCTTATTCTGCCATTGTATGGAAGCAACTAGCTATTCAATCCTTTCATCTTGTGAATAAGAATTTGAGAAATGTTTAGTTCTTAGCATTTCCTTGTCCATGAAAAGAGTGAACTTCCACACCTAATAAAGATGACCTTTTATTACATTTTCCCTCATGTGCTATATCTAGAAAAATCAGAGGCTTTATGTTGGCTCATAAAACTCTTTGTCCCTTATTTCCATAATCAAATATTTTAAAGTGTTAGGGCTACTGAATTATATATAGCAGGGACCAAACATCTCATTTCATTATTATTTCTTTAAACTACATTTTTAGAAATAGAGATGAGATCAGGCTGGTCTCAAACTCATGAACTCAATCATTCCTCCCTCCTTGGCCTCTCAAAGTGCTGGGATTACAGGTGTGAGCCACTGTACCTGGTCAGGGACCAAACATTTCAATGGCTATAATCAGAAGATGATGCTTTGTCAGGATAGTTAATAAATTTCACGGTTTGTTTCTTTTTTGAGATGGAGTTTTGCTCTGTTGCCCAGGCTGGAGTGCAGTGATGCAATCTCAGCTCACTGCAATCTCCACCTCCCGGGTTCAAGAGGTTCTCTTGCCTCAGCCTCCCGAGTAGCTGGGATTACAGGCCCATGCCACCATGCCTGGCTAATTTTTATATTTTTAGTAGAGACAGGGTTTCACCATCTTGGCTAGGCTGGTCTTGAACTCCTGACCTCGTGATCCACTTGCCTTGGCCTCCCGAAGTGCTGAGATTAGAGGTGTGAGCCACCGTGCCCAGCCACAGTTTTTTAATTCTTTAAGGTCCACATGCTGAAAAGTCCAGAAGGGAGGCGACATCAGAGCTCTTGTGATTTTCCTGGATCAATTAAGGTAGTTATAAAATAAACTCTTACTATCATGATCTAGCAAAAGCTTATGAATAGACTCAGTGTCACTGTTATAAGTCACTGGAATTTCACTGCCAGTTAAACAAGTCAGCCCTTGCAGGCCACACAAACAGAGGTATGATTTTCCACTCAGGCCCAGTACTCTGAAGAAACAGGAAAGGAAAAGGACCCCTGTTAATGGTGTGCAGTGGCGGATCTAAGTTTGAGACTTCTCAGACCAGAAGCAGGACTGCGTTTGTTGCCATCTGTAGGAGAAATATCCAGGAAGATTTTAGCTGGGCACTTACAATTTTTACGTGGTGGTTTTCCTTTCTGGAGAAAAGTACTCAAACCAAGCTCACACACATTAAAATTGGAGGAAAGCATCAATCTGAGACCAAAGGTCATGTCTGCAAAATGGGCATGTATTTCTTGACCCTGAAGATGTATTCATACAACTGGTTCCAAAAGCCAGGGAACAATTGCTTAAAATATTTTCCAAACCAGTCTCTAGTGAATTGGCATGCTGACCAAGTGTGCAACATTTGGGTAAACAAGTGAATATCTCTGGAGAGCCCCATGCTGAAAAGGCAGGATTACTTCACTTTCACAGGGAATCAGGAGGGAGACACAAGCCAATGTTTACCTAGCAAAGTCTTTTTCTTTTCTTTTAGACAGGGTCTCACTCTTGTCACCCAGGCTGAAGTGCAGTGTCATGATCATGGCTCACTGCAGACTTGACCTCCCTGGGCTCAGGTGATCCTCCCACCTCAGCCTCCCGGGTAACTAGGACTACAGGTGTGTGCCACGACACTAATTTTTGTGGTTTTTTTTTTTTTTTTTTTTTTTTTTTGTAGAGATGGAGTTTCACCACGTTGCCCAGGCTGGTCTCCAACTTCTGGGCTCAAGCAGTCCTCCCTCCTTGGCCTTCCAAAATGTTGGGATTAAAGGTGTGAGTCACCACACTTGGCCCTCTAAAAGCCTTTTTTTTTTTTTTAAAGCTGGATTCTTGCTCTGTCACCCAGGCTGGAGTGCAGTGGTGCAATCTTGGCTCCCTTCAGCCTCTGCCTTCTGGGTGCAAGCAATACTTCTGCCTCAGCCTCCTGAGTAGCTGGGTTTACAGGCATGTGCCACCACGCCTGACTAATTTTTTATTTTTAATAGAGATGGGGTTTCACCATGTTGGCCAGGCTGGTCTTGAACTCCTGACCTCAAGTGATCCACCTGCCTCAGCCTCCCAAAGTGCTGGGATTATAGGCTTGCACCTCTCTCAAAGTCTTTAAAAAGAGTTTTAGCAATTAATCCTCGACTCTTATCACTAGGAAAACAAACAAGGCCATCTCTTCTCTTTGCCCTAAAGGAAATCAAATTGTTCTTTGTAGCTGTGATTTAAATATAGTGGAGTAGGATAAACCTTCCCTTAAAAATGTCCAAAACCACTGGGCACATCTTGGGGGAAATATTCCAGATTTGCTTCTCTACTTCTCTTCTTTCCTCCTACAAATAGCCTCTCCTAGGGCTATTACAGGATGTTATTTATTTACTAGGAACCTCACTTTGCTTTGCACAAGGTTCTGGAGAATCCAATCTGACCCCAAGAATCCCATTAACTTCCAAAGGCCATTTCTCCCCCCTTCCTCTGCCCTGAGGGAGAGAGGGCGGTTCAGAGGGGAAGGAGACAACACCATATATTCTGAGATTTAGAAGCAGCAACCGGAGAGGAAGGTACCTGAGGTTGGGAGGGGACAATGTCCCCACTTGCCTTTTTAGCAGACACTTCTGTAGTTTCCAAAGGGAAGGTGGAGATTGCCAAGGAATCTACATTTCCCAGAGGGTGCAACAGCCCTTACCTGCTGAGAGTCCCTACCTTGGAGCTATCACAGGAATAGGGGACAGATATGGCCCTAGCCCCAAGGAAGTGCATCCCCAGGCCCAAGCAAGAAAACACACAATCTTGGCAATAAAATCAGAATCTAAATAGGAATAACTCATACCTCTGAGCAATGGCTCAGACATCCACATGGTCCAGTGATCTACGAGGAGTGGATCACTTTAAATACACCCTTGTTTAAAAACAGGCAAGGATGGCTTAAACATTATTTTAAATACAAAAACAACGTAGAGAGCAAGGAACGCAGGAGGGGAGGCGGCTGAGTTCTTTTAGCTCTCTTCCCCGTGACCTCCCGCGGGCCACAATGGCACATCCCAGAATTCAGGCATGAATCTGGCAGCTTTTCAGAGCCCGGGTGCAGGCAGTTGGCGCTTGCCGCGTGGTAAGGCACCTTTCCACGCACTGCCCAGGGTGAGAAAGGCGGCAACATTCTCAGCCTCCCGGCCCTAAGGGTCTGACCCATCCCGGAGGCCAAGGTGCCTCTTCCAGTTCGACTGAGAACTGTAATCCACACTCAATCTCTGTCCGGGCAGCGTGGCTGGGGGTGGGGGATGAGGAAGGTGGTGGTGGTAGGGGGAGATACGGTGCAGGATTAACAAAGAAAAAAATCGAACCCTGTTTTCAAACGAGCAGAACCGAGAGCTACTTGCTTCCCTTTCCACCCCCAAGCTCCTTTGATCATTTTGGGTAGAGCAGGAACCAGCAGCTCAAAGAGCACTCAAACGGGAGTCCCTGAGGAGCTTTGTTCTTAGTGTGCAGTAATTAGAACGCTTGGGGTAAAGCCCCTGCGGGAAGAGGGAGGCGAGGCTAGGACCTAGGGGGCGCCGAGGGACCCTGTACGGAGTGCGTCAGCGCCAAGCCCACCCTCACTGCCGCACGCGGCCTGGGCGCAGGGAGCGCGTGAGGGTGCGCGCATCTCCCACCCGCCGCGCCGCTCACCTAGCACCACCGCGGCCACGGTGGACAGCAGCAGCCAGTTATTCTTCAGGAAGCGCTTCCACTCGCATCCCTTCCTCGTGGGTTTCCCCATGGCGGTCGCCGCTATTGTGCGCGGAGCTCGGCCGTGCGCGCGTGGGCTAGGCGACCCGGGGACCGCTGGCTGCTCGGCGGCTGGCGAGATGCGGGTATATAGGGGAGAGGTGAGCGCTGGTCGCTGCAGTCGCCGCTGTCACCAACGGCGTTGCAGCTGCCACCTGGGATCGTGCACCGCACCAGCCGCCCTGCCAGCTTAGTGGTTTTGCGTGGCAGGCGCGCCCGGCTCCTCCTGCCGCCGCCGCGCTCGGCGGCGCCCGGGCCAACCAGCGAGGAAGGAGGGAGGAGCGGCGAGCCCGGCGAGGAGGGTGGGTGCGTGCGTGGGGCGCCTGGGGTCCCCAGGGAGCAGGCGTGGGAGGGCGCCCAGCGCTGCGGCATGAGCTGGGGCGGCCTCTCCGGGAACCCTGCGTCTTGCTCCACAGCCTTCCGCTGGAGTCTGTCTCGCTTTCCACGCCTCCCTCCATGTTAGGTCTTTGGGTTCAGGGCTTTCTTCCGTCCCTACCCCAGAGAGGCGGAGCCACTGACCCCCGCGGCGTGAACTTCATCCTGCATGCCTCCCTCTCCTTTCTCCACACCAGCCATTTCCAGTGCCGGCACCTGGAGAACCGGTGCCCTTTCGAGTTGGGGGAAACTGATTCTGCCTTGGGTCTCTCTTGCCACGCTACGCAGGCTGAGGTTTGCCAGCAGCCGCGAAAGCCTGAAGCCTCTGGGAGGAGAGAACGGAGTCCTAGGACAGAACAGGGCTTTGGAAACTTTCACGCGGAGCCTTCGTTGCCCCCACAGGGATTATTAACTCTCCTCTTCGAGTTGCGGGAGGTAATTTGTCTGTGGACACTGGGCTTGGAAGCGATCCCTGCACACGGAGATGGTGCTCCCTCCTAGAACTTCGCTTCCGCTCCTTGGGACTTGCTCTGTGACCACAGGCCCTGGAGCTTGGAGAGTTGGTGCAGTAGTTAGGACTGAGAACCTACCGGGGAGCTGTTCTGGGGAGAAAGTGGGCGGCCCATCCCTAAGGCCAAACGCATTGGAAAGGCAAACACAGGAGAAACTAGGTTAGTGGTGCCAAATATACTTGGTGTTGCTAAGTGAATTTCTGATTCTCTCCCATTTTTCTACCCCGTTTTTTTTCACTCTCACTTACACAAACTCTCCCTCCCTTTACCAAATCAGGACCTCCGCAGCTTTAAGCTGTCTTCTTATCAGCTTTTCTAACATTAAGCCAGCCTGAAACCCTTTTTGCTTATGGTAGAATCTACCCTGATTGCGGATAGGGAGAATTTCCCCTACTAGATTTTCTGATGACGATATCCTCACAATTAGAGTTTCATTCCTTTGGTGTAAATTGATACAAGCATCTTTGAAGCGGTAACAGATTAAGATTTGCAACCCTGTAGACTTTAGTACGAATGAGTTTATCAGCTCCTTTCTAGAAAGTAAACTTTGAGAGAAAGAGGAATATTAAGGTCATTGGGTGTCTGAGGAAGATCTAAAGAAATGTCAGAGGGAAATTATCAAGAGAGAACAGTGCCGGCGCAGTGGCTCACACCTGTAATCCTAGCACTTTGGGAGGCCAAGGTAGGCAGATCACTTGAGGTCAGGAGTTCGAGAGCAGCCTGACCAATATGGGGAAACCCCATCTCTACCAAAAATACAAAAATGAGCTAGGTGTGGTGGCGGGCACCTGTAATCCCAGTTATTCAGGAGGCTGAGGCAGGAGAATCACTTGAACCCACGATGTGGAGGTTGAAGCGAGCCGAGATCATGCCACTGCACTCCAGCTTGGACGATGGGAGTGAAACCCTTTCTCAAAAAAAAAAAAAAAAAGAAAAAAAGAAAAACTGAGAGAGAGAACAGATTTATCCCACAGTAAAAAGCAGCTGGAAAAAACTCAAATGTCCAACATGAATGGTAAAGATATTATGGAACTGCCAAGCAATATTATCTTATACAGCCTATTTAAAGGAAGTTTATGAAGTTTTTAACAGCATGGGATGGGATAGCATATTATAAATCTATATTTATAAATATAAAGGGAAGAAAGAAATACTAAAATTGTATTACAATTTGATCACATATATGTAAATTAAACATACTGGCCAGGTGCAGTGGGATTACACCTGTAATCCCAGCACTTTGGGAAGCCAAGACAGGAGGACTGCTTCAGCCCAGGAGTTCAAGTCCAGCCTGGGCAACATAGTGAGACCCCTGTCTCTACAAAAATTAAACCAACCAACAAACAGATTTTAAAAAACCATGTGCTTAGAAAAAATGACCAGAAGAAACATGCCAAAATTTTTAACAACGGTCATCTTTGCCTTCTATCTTTTGTATTTCCAAAGTGTCTACCATAGAGCCTGGTGTGTCGGCTCACATCTATATTCTCAGTGCTTTGGGAAGCTGAGGTGGAAGGGTCGCTTGAGGCCAGGAGTTCAAGACCATCCTGGGCAATATAGTGAAATCTTGACTCTACAAAACTTAATAATAATCTGGGATAGCGGGGTGTGGTGGTGCATGCCTGTAATCCCAGCTACCTGGGAGACTGAGGCAGCAGAATTGCTTGAACCTGGGGGGCAGAGGTTGCAGAGCCGAGATTGTACCATTGCACTCTAGCCTGGGCAACAAGAGTGAAACACCATCTCAATAAATAAATAAATAAATAAATAAATAAATAAATAAATAAATAAAAGAATCTGGGCATGGTAGCACACACCTGTAGTCCCTGCTACTTGATAGGCTGAGGCAAGAGGATGGCTTGAGCCCAGGAGTTCGAGGTTGCAGGGAGCCTTGATTGCACCACAGTACTCTAGCCTGGATGATAGAGCAAGACCCTATCTCAAAAAACGAAAAGCAAAACAAAACAAAACAAAGTGTCAACCATAAGCATACCCATGCTCATCACAGTTCTAGATAGGGCAGTACTTAAAAATAAACATTCCTGAAGGGAGAAAAAAGTGGAGCACCTGGGAAACTATGTGTACATCACAACTATTTGGGTTGTAGTAAGACAATTACACCTGGGTTCTGGGAGTAAAGTATTTAGGTTCAAATCCCAGCACCATCACTTATCAGCTTGGTGACCTTGGGCAACTTGCTAATTTTTTTATGTCTCAGTTTCTTCATCTGTAAAATGAGGGCATTAATTATCTTTACCTCATGGAGACATTTTAAGAATTTAATAATGGGTGTGAAAGGCTTAGGACACTCTGGTACAAAACTAATATCACCAATTTTACTTGGAGTCAACCTGAACAGGCATCTTTTAACACCACCTTTTCACACTTGCCTGTCATCAACACACCCTGAACCACTTCAGACCCATGAGAACGCTTGCTTATTGATCAACAGGAATTGCCCTTTAGAGGTGCAAGGGGCCTTATATCACCCATTGCACTTTCACACTGGGGGGACCAAGGCCGCTGGTCCCCTGAAGATTGGCTGCAAAATCACTGACCTGAGGCAGATTTATTTATTATTATTATTTTTTTTTTGAGATGTAGTCTTGCTCTGTCACCCAGACTGGAGTACAGTGGCATGGTCTTGGCTCACTGCAACCTCTGCCTCGTGGGTTCAAGTGCTTCTCCTGCCTCAGCCTCCCGAGTAGCTGAGACTACAGGTGTGTGCCACCACACCCAGCTAATTTTTTTGTAGTTTTAGTAGAGAAAGGGTTTCACCATATTGTCCAGGATAGTCATCTCTTGACTTTGCCATCTGCCCGTCTTGGCCTCCCAAAGTGCTGAGATTATGGGCATGAGCCACTGGGCCTGGCATGAGGCAGATTTAATAAGAGAAAAGGCATACAAATGTATTTGACACATATACATGGGAGCCTTCCAAATGAAGCCCTAACCTCCCAATGTGGTACAGAAGTTTATATACCATTGAGGTTACAGAAAGAATGGGGCTTGAATCCTGGTAAAACAGGTCGTGGGAGGTGGGGAGAAGACAAATTGCTGAGGGGATTACTAGGGAGAATGAATGGATCCCTGAACAGACATTAATTTGTGAATAGTTCTCTTTGATAGTGAAAGTGTCTATTCTGGTGTGGTTACATTCTTGTTCTTATAGGGAGGGGAAGAAGAACAAATAATTATTTTCCTTGGTGGGTCTGAATCTTAGGCGGATAAAGGCACTTCCACTTGTTTGTGAGAGATGGTGGCTGGGGAGGTCAGAGAGACCTTGAGGTTTCTCCATTTCAGCATGTCAAAATGCCGTATTTTGGGGTATTGGTTTCTGAGTTCACCAACACTTAAATCCTCTATAGTGCATACTTGTTTTATGTTCATTTAAATTATGGATTGAAAATAGTGCAATATAAAAGATTAATAAATTTCAGTATATACAGATGTTGTACTGAACCGAGCATAGAAAGTCAACACCAAGACAAAAGTATGCCAAATTGCAGGGTCTTTATTGCCGGCAGCCACGGAGTACTTGCGTCTCTCCAACTCGTGGCCCCGAATGGAGGGTGTCAAGACCTTTTATACCCGTAAAAATCACCTTGGGAGTGAGGGTGAGGGGTGGGGGTGAGGGGCTTCAGACATTCCGAGGGCTAGGGGACTTTTTGATGTTCTGATTGTTACTTAAGTGGTTCACAAAAGTCAAGATTAGCATTCGTTTACACATTGTCTCGGTAGGGTGGAAATTACAAGTCGCAGGGGCCAAGAAGATGTGGGTTTGGACTGCTTGCCTGTTACATTTGGGTTATAGAGAGCAGTTTCAACAGAAAGCCGAGGTATAGTTGAGGTATGCAGTTTTATGGGGCTTTTACCATGTCATATAAACATTTTGAAATAATAAAAATCTCCCCAACTAAAAGCAAGTCAGGCCAGGTGCTGCCGCTCACACTTGTAATCCTAGAACTTTGGGAGGCTGAGGTAGGTGGATCACCGGAGATCAGGAGTTCAAGACCAGCCTGGCCAACATAGTGAAACCCTGTCTCTACTAAAAATACAAAAAATTATCTGGGTGTGATGGTGGATGCCTATAATCCCAGCTACTCAAGAGACTGAGGCCGGAGAATTGCTTGAACCCGGGAGGCAGAGGTTGCAGTGAGCGGAGATGTCATGACATTGCACTCCAGCCTGGGCAACAAGAGCAAAGTTCTGTCTCAAAAAAACAAAAAATAAAACAAAAGTCAGGAGTCTCAAAAGCTCAAAGCTGATAGTATAATCCCCCGATTGGTTCTTCTTGCCTGCTGCACAGATAGAGCTGATGCACTGAGACACTGGAATTGTTGTCAAACAGTTTAATTAATGCAAAGCTAGTCACATGGAAAGACAGGAGGTTATTACTCAAATCGGCCTCCCTCGAAACTTAGAGACTGGGGTTTTTAAGGATAACTTGGCAGTCAGGGTTTAGGGAATAGATGCTGCTGGTTGGCTGAAGATAAAATCACAGGGGTGTGGAAAGTGGTCTTTATGCTCTGAGTCAGCCTCTAGGGTGGGGCCGCAGGACTGGTTGAGTTGTGGATCTGGGTGTGGTCAGCCAGTCCTCAGAAATCCAAAGGTCTGAAAAACACCTCAGAAAACCAACCTTGGGGCTGAGCGCAGTAACTCACGCTTGTAATTCTAGCACTTTGGGAGGCCAAGGCAGATGCATCACTGGAGGTCAAGAGTTCCAGACCAGCATGGCCAACTAGGTGGAACCCCATCTCTACTAAAAATACAAAAATTAGCTGGCCATGGTGGTACATGCCTGTAATCCCAGTTACTTGGGAGGCTGAGACAGGAGAATCACTTGAACCCAGGAGGCAGAGGTTGCATTGAGCCAAGATGGCACCACTGCACTCCAGCCTGGTCGAAGGGAGTGAAAAAAGTAAGAAAAAGAAAACCAATCTTAGGTTCTACAATAGTGATGTTATCTACAGGAGTAGATTGGAGAAATTACAAATCTTGTGTTCTCTGGAACAGTGGTTGTTTATCATTTATGCCTACATCTTAGCAGAATTCAGGCCCCCTTCGTAATCCTAATCTTGTGTCCTTTCATTGGTTCTACAAAGATGATTCCTGTTCTCCAATGAGGAGGGGATAGTTTGGGAAAGGGCTATTACTCTCCTTACTTTAAGGTTAAACTATTACTTCCTCCTGAAGTTAGTTTGGCCTATGCTGGACACAGTGGCTCAAGCCTGTAAGCCCAGCACTTTGGGAGGCTGAGGCAGGTGTATCACCTGAGGTCAGGAGTTCGAGACCAGGCTGGCCAACATGGTGAAACCTGTCTCTACTAAAAAAAAATACAAAAATTAGCCAGGCGTTGTGGTGGGCACCTACAATCCCAGCTATTCAGGAGGCTGAGGCAGGAGAATTGCTTGAACGGGGGAGGCGGAGGTTACACTGAGCCAAGATCACACCACTGCACTCCAGCCTGGGCAACAGAGCAACACTCCATCTCAAAAACAAAAAACAAAAAAACACCCCCAAAAGTTAGTTTGGCCTATACCCAGGAATGAACAAGGACAGTTTAGAGGTTAGAAGCAAAATGGAGTCAGCTATGTCAGATTTCTCTTACTGTTGTAATTTTGCAAAGACAGTTTCAGTGGGCCAAGTGGATTTTAAACTGTATTTATACTATTGCTACATAGAAGTTCCATTTTAGTTGGTAATACACACACACACACACACACACACAAAATAAAACAAACGCTTACAAAGCACTTATATACCAGGCGCTGTTCTAAGCACTTGGCGCAAATTAGTTCATTTGGTCCTCTCAATAGCTCAGTGAGGTAAGGACTGTTGTTTCCTCATGAGGCTGTTGGAAGAATCAAATGAGCTATTGTGGCTCATCATCCTTATCTTATAGCTGAGGAAACTGAGGCACAGAAAGATTCAGCTCCTTGTCTAAGTTTCCCGTTAGTAAGAGGAGGAGCAAGGGGTGAGTCAGGTGGTCTGGCATGTAACCAACACCTCTTATGTAAGGAACAAATATAGAGTTGTTACAAAAAACTAGCCAAGTTACATGTTGTATTTTGTGCAAGGTCTTTAAGAGTTCATTCGCCTGTGTCCAGCAGATACTTTGGTTTTTAATGTGCTGTGCTCAATTGTGCGCTAAATACATTTTATGGAGCAGTGGTTGAACTCCTGAATCCTCTCCTTGTAACTGCTGCTGGCACCTAATTCTATGGCATTTCTCTGCCTAAAGCAAGACATAGTATATGAAGATCATTTTGGGGACATGTCTACTGATCCTAATCGTTAACTTAGATTCTTTTTCACTTTATTGTCCTGTGATAGTTATGGACAAAAATGATCTCAAACTGGACAAAAGTTGAGAGGCATTTCCCTTGCAAGCTCTACTTAAGAACTTGGCCACTCAGTTCCTGGACGAAAAAGTTCTCTCTCCAAGCCAAGTAGAAAGAATTGTTAGAATTTTTTTTCCTTCCAGTAAATCTTAGCGTCTCTTTTTTTTTTCCCTAAGTCTTTTAAATTCCATTGTCCAAATAAGCCTTTGGCTAGTTTTTATTAATTGCACTTTACTAGTATGCTACTGCTGCTTTTTAAAGATTTAAGAAACTCTGGTATTTCCTTTGTTATTTTTTCCCTTTTTTAAAAGTAGTTGACTCATGGACTCTCCTGTTAGTTATGAAAGGAAGGACACTGTGACTTAGCCACACAAAGTTACGTCAGCAGGACTTATATATTATTTAGGACATAAATGAAAAGGCATTCAGAAACAAAAAGTAAGACATCCGCTTCTGAGTATCTCTAGAAATAGTTTCCTGGGGTATTCTACCATCATAAAACAGCTGTGGTTGGTTGCTCTGTCCTCATGCTGTGGCAAGGGAGGAGGAGGTCATGGAGTACCAGAGTCTCCTTCAGTATCTCAGCTGCACAGATTTTCATGACCCATGTGTCATGGGTCAGGGGAGAAAGATGCTGTCAGCACAGCTAGATACCTTTTTAACAGTCTCTTCATCTTCCAGTCTCAACTGAGATCTCACTTATCTTGGAACTATAAATCGAAGAGCAAAAGAACTGTAACTCATTAAACTTTCATGACAGTTCTCCAGGTAATATTTTATAAAGATAATTTGGCTGGAAGGAACTTATCTATTGGTTATATGACCTTGAACTCTTGGCTTCAATAGTACTTTACCCCATGGGCATTATTGCTCACTCTGACAAATTGAAGAACAATTTTATTTCATTTTAGGATATGAAAAAAAAGTTCTCTGCCTCACACAAGCTGTGTGTCCTTGACCAAGTCATTTAAACTCTCTGAAACTCAACTTTCTTATTTGAAGATACCATTTAAATTAATAAATGCAAATAGTCAATACATATTTGAAACATGAAAAAAAATTTCAATCTCACTAGAACTAAAGGAAATACAAGTTTAAACCAATATTTACCAGCTGGGTAAAGATATTTTGACATAAAATATTTTAAAATTTACAATTGCAAAATTTATACTTTTAACACTATAAATTATAAACTTAGAGAAGGTACAGAGAAATGGGCAGTGTCACACCCTGCTGGTAGACCCAGAAAATGCTGTGACTTTTCTTTTTTAATAACAAAACTTTATTGAAGTTAAATTAATATAACATAAAACTATACACTTTAAAGCTAACAACTCTTTGGCATTTTGTACATTCACAATGTTATAGAATCACCCCCTCTATCTAGTATCAAAACATTTCATCAGCCCAAAAATAGAACCCATTAAACAGTTACTCATCATTCCCACCTCCCCTCAACAACCATGGATTTACCTATTCTGGATATTTCATATACATGAAATTATAGAATATATAACTTTTATCTGTCCTCTTTTACTTAGTGTAATGTTTTTGAGGTTCATCTACCTTATAACATGTATCAATACTTTATTCCTTTTTTGGACTGATTAATAGTCTATTGTATGTATATGCCAAAATTTATCTATTCATTCATTGATAGACATTTGAGTTGTTTCCATGTTTTGGCTATTGTGAATAATGCTGCTATAACCAATTGTCTTACGAATATTTGTTTGAGTATCTGTTCTCAGTTCTTCTGGGTATGTATCTAGGAATGAAATTACTGGAACATTTGGTCATTTTATGTTTAACCTTTTGAGGAACTGTCAGTGTTTCCCCCACATCTTTTTTTTTTCTTTTAATGATTTTATTTATTTATTTATTTATTTATTGTACTTTAAGTTCTGGGGTACATGTGCAGATTGTGCAGGGTTGTTACATAGGTATACACGTGCCATGGTGGTGGTTTGCTGCATCCATCACCCTGTCATCTACATTAAGTATTTCTCCTAATGCCATCCCTCCCCAATCCCCCTACCCCCTGCTATTCCTCCGCTAGCTCCCTACCCCCCAGGCCTCGGTGTGTGATGTTCCCCTCCCTGTGTCCATGTGTTCTTATTGTTCAACATCCACTTATGAGTGAGAACATGCGGTGTTTGGTTGTCTGTTCTTGTGTCAGTTTGCTGAGAATGATGGTTTCCAGCTTCATCCATGTGCCTGCAAAGGACGTGAACTCATCCTTTTTTATGGCTGGATTTCCATGGTGCATATGTGCCACATTTTTTTAATCCAGTCTATCATTGATGGGTATTTGGGTGGGCTCCAAGTTTTTGCTATTGTGAACAGTGCCGCAATAAACATACGTGTGTATGTGTCTTTATAATACATTTATGCAGCCAACAAACATATGAAAAAATGCTCATCATCACTGGTCATTAGAGAAATGCAAATCAAAACCACATTGAGATACCATCTCACGCCAGTTAGAATGGCGATCATTAAAAAATCAGGAGACAACAGATGCTGGAGAGGATGTGGAGAAACAGGAATACTTTCACACTGTTGGTGGGAGTGTAAATTAGTTCAACCATTGTGGAAGACAGTGTGGCGATTCCTTAAGGATCTAGAAATAGAAATTCCATTTGACCCAGCAATCCCATTACTGGGTATATGCCCAAAGGATTATATAAATCATTCTATTATAAAGACACACGCACACGTATGTTCATTTCGGCACTGTTTACAATAGCAAAGACCTGGAATCAACCCAAATACCCACAGATGACAGACTGGACAAGGAAAACGTGGCACATATATACCATGGAATACTATGCAGCCATAAAAAACAATGAGTTTGTGTCCTTTGTAGGGACATGGATGAATCTGGAAACCATCATTCTCAGCAAACTGACACAAGAACAGAAAATCAAACACCACGTGTTCTCACTCATAGCAGGGTGTTGATCAGTGAGAACACATGGACACAGGGAGGGGAGCATCACACCCTGGGGTCTGTTGGGGGGGACTAGGGGAGGGACAGCGCGGGGTGGGGAGTTGGGGAGGGATAACATGGGGAGAAATGCCAGATATAGGTAAAAGAGGGATGGAGGCAGCAAACCACATTGCCATGTATGTACCTATGCAACAATCCTGCATGTTCTGCACATGTACCCCAGAACCTAAAGTGCAATAAAATGTATTAAAAAAAAAAAAAGAATGAGTTTATGTCCTTTGCAGGGATATGGATGAAGCTGGAAACCATCATCCTCAGCACACTAACACAGGAACAGAAAAGCAAACACCACGTGTTCTCACTCATAAGTGGGAGTTGAACAATGGGAACATATGGGCACAGGGAGGGGAACATCACACACCGGGGCCTGTCAGTAGGTTGGTGACTAGGGGAGGGATAGCATTAGGAGAAATACCTAATGTAGATGACAGGTTGATGGGTGCAGCAAACCACCATGGCACATGTATATGTAACAAATCTGCACATTCCGAACATGTATTCCAGAACTTAAAGCATGATAAAAAATAAAATAAACAAACAAATAAATAAATAAATATTGAAATAAATAAATAAAACTATTGTTTAGAGTTTTCTGAACTTTGATTTTATTATGTTTCAAACTTAATCTTATCAAGCCCTAATTCTCTTTCACCTATATAGATGAAAATGCAATGGAGCTTAAAAACCATAAATAACAATTATCTTGAGCTTTCTGAGAATAAGCCAAGCAGTACAATACATTAGTACAATTCATTCAGGGTTAATGAATAATGCAGGTTGGAAAATTGGTAACAATTTAATTTCATCAAGGATACTTTTAAACTGCAAGTTACAATGAAAAATGTTTCCAAAGGACATAACGAGTTGTCCCCATTACACTCTCATCATTTATGTTTAATATGCTTCCATTTCAGACAATTTAGAAATAAAACTGACCCATTCGTATATTAAAGAGATACTAATTATTTTTTATTATTATCTTATTAATTCATTATCATTGATTCTGTATTTTCTATAGCCAGAAGCATAAGCTAAACAGGTAAAAGTACTGACAAACATTTTAAAGTATTTTTGTTTGGAAGACATGAGAATCATTTTAAGATTTGTTTGGGGGCTTTTTATTTGTTTGTTTTTTAACCATTAGTTGAGATATCTATTCAGACTGTCAGTACAATCTACTTCACACTCAAGGACAGATTACTGTTTTGAAAATCAAAAAAAATTACAGGATGGGCAGAGTGGCTCATGCCTGTAATCCCAATACTTGGGGAAGCCAAGGAGGGAGGATTGTTTGAGGCCAGGAGTTCAAGACCATCCTGGACAACACAGCAAGACCCCATCTCTAAAATATATATATAAATTAAAATTTTTAAAATTTAAAATTCTAAATACCTGAAGGGCTATAAGGCAACAGTGGGTACATTTCACATGTTCAAAACAGCTCTGCTACTGGCCCACATTGCCTGTTTCTCTGTTATTCCTAACTTTTTTTTTTTTTGAGACAGTGTCTCACTCTGTTACCCAGGCTTGAATGCAATGGTGCGATCTCAGCTCACTGCAACCTCCGCCTCCCAGGTTCAAGCAATTCTCCTGCCTCAGCCTCCTGAGTAGCTGGGATTACAGGTGCCCACCACCATGCTTGGCTAATTTTTGTATTTTTAGTAGAGACATCGTTTCAACATGTTGGCCAGGCTGGTCTCGAACTCCTGACCTTAGATGATCCATTCATCTCAGCCTCTTAAAGTACTGGGATTACAAGCGTGAGCCACTGCATTCAGCCATATTCCTAATTTCAAAATTTCTAGCTGCTCCCCCTTCTTCCCTCTGCGGTTCATGAGCACCAACACACTGGCCATCACTTCCACTTGGTCAATCCCTTTACCTAGTTTTAATCCCACTTGTCTCTGGCCTATCCTGTTTCTTTCTTAGCCACACCATTAATCCCCTTTTCTCCCTTTCCTCTGGGACTGTTGACAGTAAATGCCATTCAATCATTAAGCTTTCCTCAAAATCCTCCCTCTGCCCTCCCATCTTGTGACACAGGATTGTAACTTCATTTAACTATATGTGCTTTCAATCTAGGAAGATAGACTTCTTAGAGCCTGCAATTGGGTGTGTACTTTACAAATTCCCAGGAGGGAAAGGCCTAGCATTCTCCAGATAGATTTAACCAAAAGCATCTTTGGGCTGGTGTGGTGGTTCATGCCTATAATCCCAGCACTTTGGGAGGCAGAGGTGGGAGGGACTGCCGAGGCCAAGAGTTTGAGACCAGCCTAGAAAACAAAGCAAGACTCCATCTCTAAAAATAAAAAATAAAAAAAGAAAGAAACATCTTCAGAGGCTGGGCCCATTGACTCACACCAGCAACCCCAGCACTTTGGGAGGTCGAGGCAGGCAGATCACTTGAGCCCAGGAGTTTGAGAGAATCCTAGGCAACATGGTGAAACCCTATCTCTACAGAAAATACAAAACCAGGCATTGTGGTGGATGCCTGTACTCCCAGGTACTCAGAAGGCTGAGGTGGGCAAATCGCTTGAGCCAGGGAGGCTGAGGCTGCAGTGAGCCGAGACTGTGCCACTGCACTCCAGCCTGAGTGACAGCTGGACCCTATCTCAAAACAAAAGAAAAAAGAAAAGAAAAGAAAAACATCTTCAGTAAAGTGCCGCCTTAATTGAGATTTGACTTTCTACTAAAGATGACACATTTTCTCTGACATCCTCAAGCAGAAATGGCTTCTTCTCCAGCCTGTCTGGCTCAGAGCCAAGAGTTCAGTGGGCACTAACTTGACTTTCAAGAACTTCACCAACTTTGCTCAACCATACCCACCTTCCTCTGCCCTCACTGTCATCATCTACTAACCTCCAAGACACTTTCTTTCATCTCTTTGGTGCCTGACATAATTGTTTTTCTCTCTACTTGTTCACCAACAACCATTCTAGGCAAATTCAGTATTCATCCTCATGATTCAGCTAACAAGAATAACAGTACTAAGAATAATGACAACTAATATATCATTTTCGAATGTCTACTTTGCACAAATATCTTCATCACTTGACATGCATTATCTCATTTAATGCCCACAACCACTGTATGTAAGAGATTGCATTATTTCCAATTTGCTGATGAGGAAAATACATTATTTAACAAGTCCTGGGATATACAGGATATTCAGTGGTGGAGCCAGGATTCTGAACAATATTTAACTGGCCAAAATGTCTTCCCCACATTTCAGTGATTCAGACTCTTTCACCATACATCTCTAGCTCTTTTCTTCCATAAATCTACTGACATGGTTATTTGTTGGATCTTACAGTTATCCTAAATTGCTCCTCCTCTAGGTGTTTAAACTCTCCAGTTCCCTTTTTCTTTTCTTTTCTTTTTTTTTTTTTGAGACGGAGGCTCACTGGAATGCAGGGGCATGATCTGAGCTCACTGCAACCTCCACCTCCTGGGTTCTAGCAATTCTCCTGCCTCAGCTTCCCCAGTAGCTGGGACTATAGGCGTTGTCCATCACACCCAGCTAATTTTTGTATTTTTAGTAGAGACAGGATTTCACCATGTTAGCCAAGCTGGTCTTGGACTCCTGACATCAAGTGATCCACACGCCTCAGCCTCCCAAAGTGCCGGGATTATAGGCGTGAGCCACTGTGCCTGGCCTGCAGTTCTCTCTTGACTAGGGCTTTCTGTCCCCTGATGCCCTCAATTCCCATCCCTGTCATGTCTTCCTCCCTCTCATGACCTTCAATCGTATCTCTCATCCACTGCCCCACCATTGAGGTCTGCTCAAGCTGCACGTCCGCCTTTCATCTACTTGAGATTCCTGCAGTGTGTTTAATGTAGGACAGACCCAACAAGCTGTGCATAGTTTCCAGATAGCTTAGAGCAAAGATGACACAGGCTTAATTTGCTCACATGATGATAAAATACATATATAATCATTTGGGAGGTCATCTTTGAGTGCAGCCTTCTCCCTCAGTGATCTGACGCCATCACGCAACATGCAGGGGCCGCCTTCAAATGTTTGCTGTCATCTTGTGCTCTTCGGTAGTCCATTATTTCTGTGCTACAGTATTTTCTGTAAAATCACAAGCTGATGGGATGTTAGAACTACAAAGGGTCATAAAATTTGTGTAGCCCAATCTCTTAATTTTACAGATAAAGAACTGAGGCCTGCAAGAGCCCACAGGCTGATATTATCAACATGAATTGCTGAAAGTTTAGACAGAGGTAGCAGAATTTGCTGATGCCCTTTCAAAAAGAGATTTATTTCACAAATATATCTCTGACTGTGTCTTATCTGCCAGGTTGGCATGGTTTTAGATCTAGGCCAGCTAGTGAGCACTTTGTACACATAGTGGATTTCTCTTGATCGCTCACCAGTTGAGTAGCCGGTGTATTATCAGAGGGAAATGGGGCCAGCTGCTTTTCACAGCAGCACAATGAGGTACTTTCTGTGGGGTGGGACACTTTGTCCAGACTTCCTTTGCACCAGATGGCTGTCCCTCCAATGCCCAAAAGCTCCTGGGATCATTAGGATTCCAGATGTGCTAGCTACTGTCGGTCTGAGGTAACGTGACAGCAGCTCTCTTCTTGCCAATTGTGTGTTCAGCTGTTAGACTGTTCTGAAATGCTGTTTAGCATGCTTCTAACAGATTCAACAATTTTCATCTTCAATTCTGATCCACAAAATAAACATTATGAAGTATTTTAGGATATTTACGGTTTAATAGTTAAACCCTACTATATGGATAGTGTATTCTAAAAAATACATGAGTGGACATCAGAGACTATCGAGTTCCCAGGTCCCACAAGTCATGGCGTCTCCCTTCCTAATACATTGCACTTGTTCTGAATCCAGTTACACTCTTTCCATTTTGCAGAGTAACTCATTTCGTGTTAGTCAGTAGAATGCACTTTGATATTAGGGGAAAAAAATGTCTTTACTTTAATGTGTTCCACATTGGAGAACCTTATAAAGGGCGGTATGCCTTATTTCCCAGTTGTACTAATTAAAAGCACTAATTATTTCCATGCTTGTATCTCAGGACTATCTTTTGATGCATGAAAGTTTTGAGAGAATTAAAAAAAAAAACTGACTTTGGGAATCATGTGAGATAATTAATATTCTTTAGTTCCAATTAAATAAAGAGTTTTATGTCAGTTCATTAGACTTTCGCCCCTACTTCTTTGGTTTCAAGTCTGTCCTGGATTTCTGCCATGTGGAAAGCAGTTGCCAGAATCCCCTTTCTTTATACAGCAGTTACTGTAATTAATGCTGAAAAGGGACTTACCTCACTCCTGATGCTAATAGGCCTCTCAAATGCAGTTTTTGTATCTAATCCTCCTCATTTATGAGGGAGTTAAACGAGATTTCCAAGATCCTTCCTACATCTAAAGTCAATGATTCTCCACGACCTTATGGTCACTTTTGTAATGCATAAATCAACCCATATCCTGCTCTCCTGAGAAATAATCCAGGTGTATTTAAGCAGGAAGTCGGTTATTCACTTTTCTGATGCAAAAGGTGGGAAAATGGAAGAAAAGATTATCTTTCCAGCTGGAAGTCAATCTTTTCCCAGAGATATAGATAATCACTTTCTGAACTCTGGAACAAATATACTCTAAAAGAAGACTTATTAAGCCATATAAATGGAGGGAATCATAATATTGGGGTATAAGATGTTTTTTACACATTTTTTCTTGTATAAAAATTTATGACTTATATGAATTACTTAGAATATATTATTCTGAATGACAAGTTTTTTCTAATTTAAATCCTACGGGCTTGCAAATACATAACTTACTTGTTCTCTTCAGTATGCTGTTGCTTGAGAGAAGAGAATATTTTGGTGGAAAGCTATTTCAGTGAAGTCAGACTGATGCAATAGGACAGATGAAACAAAGCTACAGAAGAAAAACATTTACCTAGAAAACTGTGTAACTGAAGTTGAGTTTATTTTGGGAAATTATTTTTGATTGATAGATTTTTGAGACCGAGTTTCACTCTGTCCCCCAGGCTGGAGTAGTGGCGCAGTCTCGGCTCACTACAACCTCTCCCCTCCCAGGTTTAAGCCATTCTCCTGCCTCAACTCTCTGAGTAGCTGGGAATCACAGGCACACGCCACCACACCTGGCTAATTTTGTATTTTTCATAGAGATGGGGTTTTACCATGTAGGCCAGGCTGGTCTTGAACTCCTGACCTCAAGTGATCCGTCTGCCTTGGCCTCCCAAAGTGCTGGGATTACAGGCATGAGCCACCGCACCCAGCCTTGTTTTATGAAAATAAACCTACCTGGTTGATCCTGCCAGTAACATTAAAAATAATAATAAATAAATAAATAAAAAGGAAATAAACCAGTGAGAATTAATTTCAGGCTGGGCACAGTGGCTTATGACTATAATCTTAGCACTTTGGGAGGTCAGGGTGGGTGGATCACCTGGACTCAGGAGTTTGAGACCAGCCTGGGCAACATGGTGAAATCCCATCTCTACCAAAAATAGAAAAAATTAGCCAGGCAGCGTGGCCTGTGCCAGTAGTCCCAGCTGTTTGGGAGGCTGAGGTAGGAGGATCGCTTGAGTCCTGGAGGTGGAGGTTGTAGTGAGCTGAGATGGTACCACTGCATTCCAAACTGGGTGACAAGAGTGAGACCTCATCTCAAAAAAAAAAAAAAGAAAGAAAAGAAAATTAATTTCCAAAGTGGAATATATTCAAACAAAAATGAGTTCATTTATAAATAATACAGCAGCAGCCTTAGGGATGATTGTTGCAGATGTTTTGATGTTTGGATGTAATGGTGGGAGATGTGGGTAAACTTAAAACAGCAGTGATGGGCTGGGCGCGGTGGCTCATGCCTATAATCCCAGTACTTTGGGAGGCCAAGGCAGGTAGATCACGAGGTCAAGAGATCAAGACCATCCTGCTCAACACGGTGAAACCCCGTCTCTACTAAAAATACAAAAATTGGCTGGGCATGGTGGTGCGAGCCTGTAGTCCCAGCTACTCGGGAGGCTGAGGCAGAGAATTGCTTGAACCCAGGAGGCGGAGGTTGCAGTGAGCCAAGATCATGCCTTTGCACTCCAGCCTGGGCAAGAAGAGAGAAACTCCATTTCAAAAAAAAAAAAAAATAGCAGTGATGGCCTCTACCTGAATCTGGTTAGCACTTTGGAGTTCATAGCCTCCTGGTTTTTTGAGAAACAGAGAATTGGAGCTCAACAGGTAGCAAATCATTTCATTCTGCAATTAGTCTATCTAAAGTAAAAGCCTTTAACATTCAGTGATAAGAATAAGGCTATTTTAGATATTTGAATTGCTGGCAAGACACCCCAAAGTAGTCATCTCTTAATGTTTTGTGTGTGTGTGTGTGTGTGTGTGTGTGTGTGTGTTTAAAATGTATTATTTATTTATTTTTGAGACAGTGTCTCGGTCTGTCATCCAGGCTGGAGCACAGTGGGGCAATCAGGGTTCTATGCAGCCTCAACCTCACAAACTCAGCTGATCCTCCCATCTCAGCCTCCCAAGTTACTGGGGCTACTGGCATGTGTCACCATGCTCATCTAATTTTTGTATTTTTCATAGAAATGGGGTTTCATCATCTTGCTCAGACTGGTGTTTTTTTTTTTTGAGACGGAGTTTTTGCTCTTGTCACCCAGGCTGGAGTGCAATGGCACAAGCTTGGCTCACTGCAACCTCTGTCTCCCGGGTTCAAGCAACTCTCCTGCCTCAGCCTCCTGAGTAGCTGAGATTACAGGTACCCACCACCATGCCCAGCTATTTTTTTTGTATATATATATATTTTTTATAAAGATGGGGTTTCACCATGATGGCCAGGCTGGTCTTGAACTCCTGACCTCAAGTGATCCACCCACCTCAGCCTCCCAAAGTGCTAGGATTACAGGCATGAGCCACCGAGCCTGGCTTTTTTTTTGTATTTTTAGTAGAGACAGCATTTCACCATGTTGGTCAGGTTGGTCTTGAACTCTTGACCTTAGGTGATCCACCCATTTCAGCTTCCCAAAGTGCTGGGATTACAGGCGTGAGCCACCACACCAGCTTCCTAGGCTGGTCTCGAATAGCTGGGCTCAAGCATTTGCCCACCTCAGCTTCCCAAAAGTGCTGGAATCACAGGCGTCAGCTACCAGCTTCTCTTAATGTTTTTAAAAACCACTTATCTAGGGCTATTGATGAAAACAACAAATGAAGCATAGAAGCAATTATAGGAAGAGAAAGTACCCAATATTACGTAAAATGTGTTAGAACTGAGTCATATGTAAATTTGTGTTTAACTTCCTCACTCTTAAATTCTGATTCCTGGAATCCCGCTCCTTCATAACTGACTCACTATCTATTTTGGGACCAACCTGCCAATACTACAGTCCCTTTACTGTACATTAAAATGTATATAGAAAAGTCAAGAACTGATAGAATCATCGAACAATCCCAACTAAGGGACCTCACCCACATGTGCTAACACTGGAGCATGTGGCCTCAAAATCAGGGCTGACTTAAACTCTCTGGGTGTTAGAGGCATGTTTCCTAAGGCTGTATTTGAAAAAAATGAGTCAATGAGAAATACCTTATTCACAGTTTAATGCTTGATCTTGTTCTTTATTTAAAATATCTATGGCTGGGTGCAGTGGCTTATGCCTGTAATCCCAGCATTTTGGGAGACCAAGGAGGGCAGATCATCTGAGGTCAGGAGTTCAAGACCAGCCTGGTCAAAATGGTGAAACCCCCCTCTCTACTAAAAATACAAAAAAAATTAGCTGGGCGTAGTGGTGCACACCTGTAGTCCCAGCAGCTACTCGGGAGGCTGAGGCAGGAGAATAACTTGAATCCAGGAGGCAGAGGTTGCAGTGAGACGAGATCATGCCCTTGGACTCCAGCCTGGGCAGCAAGAGCGAAACTCTGTCTCCAAAATAATAATAATAATAATAAATAAATAAAATATCTATTTTTCTACTTCCTGTCAAAACTTCTCTAAATTTTTAATAATGAATTTTATTGTTTTAAAGTAATCTCATTATTATTTTTTTCTAAACAGGATTTGGAGTTACGTTTTCTTCTTGATTCTAGTTGCTTCCTCCTCCGCTTTCTTTACTATATTCCAGTAATTTGATTTCAGAGTTAGCATTAACTCCCTGAATTCAGGAAGATATTCTCCAAGGACCTGAATCGTAACCCTGGAAGCGACATGAAAGTTTACATAGCACCTCTCTCACCTTCAGTCAGAGCCACACAAAGAAGCTGCTATCTTATTATTCCTGGCTTTAGAGAAGACTGCGCACTCTCCACCTGCATCCTATTTTGACATTTAGTTAGCCTTACTGTGTCGAGCAAAGCCTTTATGCTATAAATCCAGCCTGTTTCCCCCTGTTTGATACTGAGCAATGATAACCAACCCTCTCCTTATATAAAGCTCTCTATAAATTCACAGAATGTATTCAATTGTCATTTGGCCTTTTCTTCAAGAAAATTAATTATGTCTTGTTTATCTCTCCTCATTGGTCTTTTTTTCCAATACGTGAATCATTTTGCCATCCTTGGAGTTTTTTCTAAATAATTTCGAAGTTTTCCAATTAGTTTTTATTATTTATGTATTTATTGAGACAGAGTTTCACTCTTGTTGCCCAGGCTGGAGTGCAATGGCTCAATCTTGACTCACTGTAGCCTCCACCTCTCGGGTTCAAGCGATTCTCCTGCCTCAGCCTTCGGAGTAGCTGGGATTACAGGCATGTGCCACCACGGCTAATTTTGTATTTTTAGTGGAGACGGGGTTTCACCATGTTGACCAGAATGGTCTCAAATTCTTGACCTCAGGTAGTCTACCCACCCTGGCCTCCCAAATACTGGGATTACAGGCATGAGCCAGGGCTTCCAATTAGTCTTTAAACGTGAACTCCAGAAGTTCACATTTCTGAGCACCGTTAATTTGAGATCACCTAACAGCTCCTTCACATCACACTCTCATTACATGTATTATTTATAAATTGGTGTTTTCTTCTCTCCTAGTTACAAGCTAGAAATATATTGGTTTTTTATTTTCTTTTGCCTTTTTTGAGACAGAGCCTTGCTCTGTTGCCCAGGCTGGAGCACAGTGGCACGATCTCAGCTCACAACAGCCTCTGTCTCCCCGGTTCAAGCGATTCTCCTGCCTCAGTCTCCCTAGTAGTTGGGGTTACAGGAACACGCCACCACATCTGGCTAATTTTTTGTATTTTTAGTAGAGATGGGGTTTCACCATGTTGGTCAGGCTAATCTTGAACTCCTGACGTCAGGTGATCTGCCTGCCTCGGCCTCCCAGAGTGATAGGATCACAGGCATGAGCCACCACTCTTGGCCAGAAATACATTTTTTTTTTTAAGTATTCTATTATTAAAACAATTTTTTCTTGCTTAGATTTGGACTTGGGTTTTTATGGGGTTTTTTTTGTCTTTTTTCTTTTTTTTGTTGTTGTTTTTTGTCTGTTTGTTGTTGCTTCTTACATTCGGATTTGTTTTTAATGCAACTACTTGGTTTTAGAAAAGGGTGCTATATAGAATAAAGGTTGTTTTACTTTGACACTGATATGTGTCTCTAAATTCAAAGCTGAATTTATAGAAATTTATAACTAAAACTAAAATAGGTTTTTTATTCCTCTATTTAATATTTTTCCTAATATTTTTCCTCTGTTTAATCTTGGATGGATTTTCCAGTTCTGTGTTTTTCCAGCAAATTTCTGTCCAAAAAAAAATCAGAATCTAGCTGTATAATACTAGGAGAATGACTGTGCCAATCTAGTTTGGCATCAGTGTGATTAGGAAGAAACTTAGAGTCTTTAGGAATGTTTTGGGCTCTTTCTACATGCATTATATTTAAATCCCATATTTATTGCTTTTTTCTTCTCTTTCTTTTTGGAAAACAGGGTGAAAATGATTACAACATACACAACTATGCCATTTAGAAAGAGTTCATTAATACCTTTATGAGGGTTCAGGCCTTCAAAATGGTAGCCGAAGATAACCTTGTCTGGCATATTCAGTATTGGTCTTTGAGAATTTCACCATAGCGGTGCCCTGGCGTGTGGATTTTCATTTACTTTGGGAGAAAATCAGGTCAGTGGGGAAACTAGTCAATAGAAATAATGATTGAGGCCAGGAGTGGTGGCTCACGCCTGTAATCCCAGCACTTTGGGAGACCAAGGCGGGGTGTTGACCTGAGCTTAGGTGCTCGAGACCAGCCTGACCAACATCGATAAACCCCGTCTCTATTAAAAAAAAAAAAAAAAAAAAAAAAAAGCCAGCTGGGTATGGTGGTGCATGCCTGTAATCCCAGCTAATTGGGAAGCTAAGGCAGGAGAATCACTTGAACACAGGAGTTGAGCAGAGATTGTACCATTGCACTGCAGCCTGGGCAACAAGATTTAAACTCCATCTCAAAAAAAAAAAAAAAAAAAAAGAAAGAAGTAATGATTAAAGCTTATGGGACCTAAAGGAGAATCCTCAGAAGGGAATTTTGACACTCTCGGTTCCTCTTTACCCAGTGACACAGCATGAACCATCTCTTGAATTAGTACAAGAGGGCATTTGTTTTGCAAAAGTCCAGAGAAACTCTACCACAACACCAAATCAGAATTGAAGACTATAAGTGGATACAAATGCATTCAAGTTCATCAGCAGTTTTACACTGAAAGAATTATGAGATTGAGGCCTCAAATGCATATCTTTCTTTTTTAATAGTAATAGGACCTTTTCTAATCATGACATTCATCTCTCTACTACATTTCCCAAACATTCACAAAGACATTCTTTTTATATTAAAGTATAGAGATGGGGGTAAAAAAAAAAAATGAAAACATAAAGTATGTAGACAAACTTATAGATGCTAGATAAATTTTAAATTATGCATATATTAAAATATTATTAAAAATTGAAGAAATAGAAAACAAAAGCATCCATACTCCCACTACATGAACACAATCAACCCTGTTTACTACATTGATTTATCTGTTCTGTATGCAACTGAAATATATCAACATTGTTTACTACATTGATTTATCTGTTCTGTTTGCAACTGAAATATATATTTTTTTCTTTTCCTCTTTTTTTTTTTTTTTTTAGAGACGGGGTTTCACCATGTTGGCCAGGATGATGGTCTCGATCTCCTGACCTCATGATCCACCTGCCTCGACCTCCCACCGTGCCCCGCCTGAAATACACTTTTTTTTTTTTGAGTTGGAGTCTCACCTTGTTGCCCAGGTTGGAGCAGTGGCGCAATCTTGGCTCACTGTAACCTCTGCCTTACTCTCCCAAGTAGCTGGGATTACAGGCCCCTGCCACCACACCCAGCTAATTTTTGTAGATTTAGTAAAAATGGGGTTTCGCCATGCTGGTCAGGCTGGTCTCAAACTCCTGGATTCAAGTGATCTGCCCACTTCGGCCTCCCAAAATGCTGGGATTACAGGCATGAACCACAGCACCTGGCCTGAAATACTTTTTTTTTTTTTTAAGATGGGGTTTCACCATGATGGCCAGGCTGGTTTTGAACTCCTGACCTCAGGTGATCCACCCACCTCGGCCTCCCAAAGTGCTAGGATTACAGGCGTGAGCTACCGTGCCCGGCCTGAAATACAATTTTTTACTGTGATTTCTTTTATTTAACATAAGTACTGTTTCTTCATACTATTTTTTTTTTTTTTGAGGTGGAGTCTCACTCTGTCTCCCAGGCTGGAATACAGTGGCATCATCTTAGCTCACCTAAATCTCCACCTCCCGGGTTCAAGCGATTCTCCTGCCTTAGCCTCCCAAGTAGCTGAGATTACAGGCTTCCACCACTACACCTGGCTAATTTCAGTAGAGACAGGATTTCACCATGTCGGCCAGGCTGGTCTCCAACTCCTGACCTAAGGTGATCCACCCACCTTGGCCTCCCAAAGTGCTGGGATTATAGGTGTGAGCCACCAAGTCTGATCCTCCATACTATTAAAAACACCTTATAGGCCAGGCGTGGTGGCTCATGCCTGTAATCAAAGCACTTTGGAGGCCAAGGTAGGCAGATCACCTGAGGTCAAGAGTTCAAGACCAGCCTGACCAACATGGTGAAACCCCGTCTTTTTTTTAAAAAAAGATAAAAAAATAAAAACACCTTATAGGTACCATGTGAATGGTGGATATGCCATACTTTACCCAGCCATTTCTCCATTAAGTATTAGGTTGCTTCCAGTGTTTTGCAATTATAAATAATGTCAAGATGGCTTTGTGCATATAGATTTATGAATTATTTATTTGAGATAAATTACCTAAAGTAAGACAAATGAGATAAAAGTATTGAGCATTTAAAGCTCTTAAAATAATTTGTGATAGCTTTCAGATGTTTTAAAAATTGAAATTCAATGAGCAACCTATAAGAATATCAGCTTTACTGAACCCTTGCCAGCACTGAATATTGCCATTAAAATATTAGCTCTGTGTGATTATTATGAATGTCACTTTCTTTCCACACATGCATATTCTAACCAAATACCATTATTGCTAACTCTCTTTTTACAGGGAGGAGAAAAAAATGTATTATTTAATATATGTGGACAAAGCATTTTCCACTTTAGGCTTTCAATGAGTAGATTGGATCATTTGAGGAATGTAATAATAAGCCACTACACAGTCCCAAGTTATCTTTTGGGGTTTTGGACTTTTTTTTTTTTTGAGATGGAGTCTCTGTTGCCTAGGCTGGAGTGCAATGGCGGAATCTCGGCTCACTGCAACCTCTGCCTCCTGGGTTCTAGCGATTCTCCTGCCTCAGCCTCTTGAGTAGCTAGGCACATGCCACCAGGCCCAGCTAATTTTTTTTTTTTTAAGTAGAGACGGAGTTTTGCCATATTGGTCAGTCTGGTCTTGAACTCCTGACCTCATGATCCACCTGCTTTGGCCTCCCAAAGTGCTGGGATTACAGACGTTTTCTTTTTGTTTTTTGTTTTTTTTGATGCAGATTCTTACTCTGTCACCGAGACTGGCATACAGTAATATAATCACAGTTTATTGCAGCCTCAACCTCCTCAGCTTAAGCAACCCACCTACCTTAGCCTCTTGAGTAGCTGGGACCACAGGTGTGTAGCACCACTCCTGGCTAATTGTTTTATTTTATTTTATTTTTTTGAGTCAGTCTTGTTCTGTTTCTTAGACTGGAATGCAGTGATGTGATCTTGGCCTACCACAACCTCTGCATCCCAGATTCAAGCGGCTCTCCTGCCTTAGCCTCCCGAGTAGCTGAGATTACAGGCACACGCCACCACAGCCAGCTAATTTTTGTATTTTTAGTAGAGATGCGGTCTCACCTTGTTGGTCAGGCTGGTCTGGAACTCCTGACATCAAGTGATTTGCCCACTTCGGCCTCCCAAAGTGCTGGGATTACAGGCATGAGCCACCCCGCCCAGCTTATTTTATTTGTAGAGATGGGCGATATGATTAAGCTTTCTGTCCCACTGGAACAGAAAGCCTAATCTCATCCTGAATTGTAATCCTCCTGATCCCCATAATCCCCACATGTCAAGGAGAGACCAGGTGGAGATAACTCAATCATGGGGGAGGTTTTCCCCCTGCTCTTCTCATGATAGTGAGTGAATTCTCATCAGATCTGATGGTTTTATAAGAGGCTCTTCCCGCTTCTCGGCACGTCTTCCTGCTGGCTTGTGAGGAAGGTAACTTACTTCTCCTTCACCTCCCGACTTGATGGCAAATTTCCTGAGGCCTCCCCAGCTGAGATGAACTGTGAGTCAATGAAACCTCTTTCCTTTATAAATTACCCAGTCTCAGGCAGTTCTTTATAGCAGTGTGAAAACTGACTAACACAGTGGGATCTGACTATGTTGCCCAGACTGGTCTCAAGCTCTTGGACTCACGTAATCCTAATGCCTCAACCTCCCCAAATGCTGGAATTGCAGGTGTGAGGTGCCATGCACAGCTCTAAATTTTGATCTGCCTTAATAATCTTTGAGGCAGATTTTTCATAGCACCAAGGGATAAAGCCTAACTCTTCTCCAGGAGCGTTACATAAACTGTTGTGTTCTGAGCTATTGTCCTCCAGTCTTTCTCAGCATCTAATTATCAAGGTCAAGTCCTGTTAATTATCACCCAGCTGTATATCAATTCTTATGCCTTGAGCTGATTTTTTATTTTTATTTTTTGAATATAGGCTTTTTAGTGGCTTTAAGTTGAGAAGAAAGTGTTAATAAAAGAAATATTAGCTTAAGAAAGAAATTCCAAAAATTCCAAACAAGATGTTGTCTTTTGCTTTTTTATTTTTTGAGTTGGAGTTTTGCTCTTGCTGCCCAGGCTGAGTGCAGTGGTGCAATCTCGGCTTGCCACAACCTCTGTCTCCCAGGTTCAAGCGATTATCCTGCCTCAGCCTCCCGAGTAGCTGGGATTACAGGCATGCACTACCATGCCCGGCTAATTGTGTATTTTTTTAGTAGAGATGGGTTTTTCCATGTTGGTCAGGCTGGTCTCAATGATGTTTTCTTTTTAAGAAAAAAAAAAAAAAGATGTTTTCTTTTCTTTTTACCTGATACTTCCATTCCTGACCCTGGAAACTCATTCTGGCTGTTTTCTACAGAAAATAAAGTCCAGAGAGGTATGTGTGAGCACCTGGGCGCACATGCAAACAAAGAAAACCTCATTGCAAATATATTCATGTATATATTATGTGCATGTGCATTTTCTGAAAGAATCCACTCAAAATTGTTGGTGGTGGTTAGGGAAGCATAGGAGTAGATCTTTTCTTCCTCAGCCACTTTTGGTAATCTGGAATTACCTTTCCCTTCAAAAATTGATTTCTATAAAAATGGATTACTTGCAGGTGGGGCATGGTGGCTCACGCCTGTAATTCCAGCACTTTGGGAGGCTGAGGTGGGCACATCATGAGGTCAGGAGATTGAGACCATCATGGCTAACACGGTGAAACCCTGTCTCTGCTAAAAAATACAAATAAGGCTGGATGCAGTGGCTCACGCCTGTAATCCAAGCACTTTGGAGGCCAAGGCGGGCGGATCACCTGAGGTCGGGAGTTCAAGACCAGCCTGACCAACACGGTGAGACCCCATCTTAAAAAAAAAAGAAAAAGAAAAAGAAATAAGAAAAAAATATACAAATAATTAGCAGGGCATGGTGGCACAGGCCTGCAGTCCCAGATACTCAGGAGGCTGAGGCAGGAGAATCGCTTGAAACCGGAAGGTGGAGGTAGCAGTGAGCAGAGATCGTGCCACTGCACTACAGCCTGGGCGACAGAGTGAGACTCCACTTCAAAACAAAACAGAAAAAGGATTACTTCTGTGAGTGTTCAGAAAAGATATTCATTCATTTTCCTTTAAGACACTAAGCATATGTGTTCAATATAAATGGAACTGACACGTTTGTGTGGTCATGGAGAAATGCAACAAGGATGAATGACTTTCGCAGCTGTTTAAGTAATACACTGTTCAGATCCATTTTCCTTTATGCGCTTGAGTGCTACAGACTTATTCTTTTTTAAATTTTTTTAAGTTTTAATTTTGATTTCAAATACTTTTGCTACTTAATCCAGGATACAGGCTTATTCTTACTAAGTTTAATGGGAAGAGAAAGGGACGTTTGCAGACCAAGTCAAGATGACTAACAGGAGCAACGTATGTGTGACAAAGCCTTGCTGCAAGTCTCCTCACTAGTCTCTCTCTTCTGCAGGCTCAGTAATTTGTAGCAAGAACAATTACAAGACCTGAATTGTCTTTCCTTTCATAAACAGCAGTTGAAATTCTCCATGAGGGATCTTGGGGTACATTAAAAATAAGGTATCATAAGCAAACACCTGTATGTGTTTATACACGATCCACTTCTGCCTTTGAGCAGAGCCCAATAATAACTTGATCTACAAGTAAAACACATATTTATCATTCACTCACTTAACAAGTCTCCACTGATCAACTCCTATGGCCAATGTTCCTATGCTATTATGCTAAGGCACAAAAATTGGCTTCTGAATAATGTAGGACGCAGTCCCTTCTACAGAGATTGCAGTCTGGGGATATCTAAGTTATAAAAAGCAATAGAAATGCTTGTTTTATTCAAGAAGTATATTCTTTTGCCTTCTCTGTGTCCCTCTTACCTTTTTTAAATTTTATGTTCTAGAAATGAAGATTTACCCCTAATTAATATTAACCATAGCTTTGTGGAAAGGTTTCTTATTTTATCATCTTTATTTTCCCACAAAAAATTAATAATTAAAACAGTACTATGTACTATATGGGAAGAAAGCGAATACTGATGCTATCAAGAATGAATTCCGGCCGGGTGCAGTGACTTGTGCCAGTAATCCCAGCACTTTGGGAGGCCAAGGTGGGCGGATCACCAGAGGTCAGGAATTCGAGACCAGCCTGGCCAACATGGTGAAACCCGGTCTCTACAAAAATACAAAAATTAGCTGAGTGTGGTGGTTGGCGCCTATAATCCCAGCTACTCAGGAGGCTGAGTCAGGGAGAATTGCTTGAGCCTGGAAGGTGAAGGTAGCAGTGAGCTGAGACCATGCCACTGCACTCCAGCCTGGGTAACAGAGCAAGACTCCGTCTCAAAAAAAAAAAAAAAGATGAATTCCATTTAGTCTTCTATTTCAAACAGGTTATTAAGTCAGAAATAAATTCTAGAGTTAAAAGAAATACATTTAAAATATAAAATTCAAATAAGATTTATTACTCATTTACTAGATGTGTATTAGCTGTATTCTGGCTCATTTTGATGTTAGTTTGTGCATATTTGGAGTTAATGTGATGAAGTGATGAAAAGCCAAAGCCTGGGTTTGCTACCTGCATTTACTTTTCCCAAGTTATTTCAGTTTCCTCATCTGTAAAATGGGGATGATGATAATTTTACCTTCCTCATAGGGATGTTGTGAGCATAAAGTGAATAAGTAAATGTAAAGCACATTAAGACATGTTTTCCTTCTCAGCTTTAGGTGTAATCTTTTGTCCTAGCCAGCTTCAGCTTGTATATCTGCCTTAAAAGCTTTTCTAGCAATTCCCTTCACTTTTCCATCCTGAGTGACAGGCACCTCGCATTAGTCCTTCAGATAGCTCCAGATAGATTAAAAAAGACATACATGTCACAGCCGGGCTAGGTGGCTCACGCCTGTAATCCCAGCACTTTGGGAGGCCAAGGCGGGCAGATCATCTGAGATCAGAAGTTCAAGACAAGCCTGGCCAACATGGTGAAATCCTGTCTCTACTAAAAATACAAAAATTAACCAGGCATGGTGGTAGATGCCTGTAATCCCAGCTACTCAGGAGGCTGAGGCAGGAGAATCACTTGAACCAGGGAGGCGGAGGTTGCAGTGAGTGGAGATTATACCACTGCACTCCAGCCTGGGCAACAAAGTGAGTGAGATTCTGTCTCAAAAGAAAAAAAGTAAACACATACATGCCGGAGCCAGGGACCAGGGACTAGCCACGGAGGCTAACTCCTAAGGCTACCACTAAACTGGGCAGGAGGTGGGGAAAGAGCAAGTGAAAACACCACAGAGCTTTCCTACTTTTTAAAAAATGTCTTTTTGGGACTAGGTGAGGTGGCTCCTTCCTGTAATTCCTCCCTTGATAAGATTTTCTCTTTTTTCTTTTCCCTTTTTTTTTTTTTTTTTAGACAGGGTCTCTCTTTGTTACCCACGCTAGAGTGCAGTGGTGCGATCTCAGCTCACTGCAGCCTCGACCTCCCCAGGCTTAGGTGATTGATCCTCCCACCTCAGCCTCCCAAGTAGTTGGGACTACAGGCATGCACCACCATACTCAGCTAATTTGAGTTGGGGGAGTTTGGTAGAGATGGGGTTTTGCCATGTTGCCCAGGCTGGTCTCAAACTCCTGGACTCAAGAGATCATCCTACCTTGGCCTCCCAAAGTGCTGGGATTACAGGTCACCTCGCCTGGCCCACTTTTCTTTTTACTTGTTTATTTTTTTTCTTTTACTCCTGGCAAGCAGTAACTGGATAATATTTGAAAGGTTAACTTGTCCATGACTCCCCTTCCCCACAGAAATGGGACTACTGAGAGTACTCAGTCCTTCTGAGGATCAACTGAGATAATGAGATAACAAATGTGCCCGGCCCATTGCAAATATGCCATTAAAAATATTAGTAGTAATTATTATTCTGAACTTTAGCATGAATTGAAATGCTTGAAATTCTAGATCTAGGGAAACCTCAATACCAGATTGCAGTGGCATTTAATTCCCTTTGTTGGAGATAGCTAAAGGTAGCATTATTCTTCCTCGGTGGCACCCTCCTGCCCTCAAATATCTTAAATGTCTGTTTGATCCTTGACCAGAGTCTGGATCCACCATTATACTTCTTTTTTTTTCAAGATGGAATCTCACTCTGTCACCCAGGCTGGGGTGCAGTGGTCTGATCTCAGCTCATTGCAGCCTCTGCCTCCCAAGTTCCAGAGATTTTCCTGCCTCAGTCTCCTGAGTAGCTGGGATCACAGGTGTGTGCCACCACACCTGGTTAAATTTTTGTATTTTTAGTAGAGACAGGGTTTCACCATGTTAGGCAGGCTGGTCTTGAACCACTGACCTCAAGTGATCCATCTGCCTCGGCCTCCCAAAGTGCTGGGATTGTCAGGCGTGAGCCACCGCATCGGCCCACAATTCTATTTCATAAATATTATAAGATTACTAAGACTAGACCTGGAAAAAAGGAACAATAAAATATAAATTCAATTCATGTAAAGAGAAAGGACACTTGCAGTATATTGCAGTATTTCCCACTGCCCTCTAAAAATACATAGAAAAGAAAATATAGACTGAAAGAAAAGGCAAAAGTAAAACTGTATACGATGCCCTGCCAGAGCACCTAGAGAAAACACCTGGAAAATACCTGCAAAGGGAAGCTACTAATACAGGATCTTCTTGAAACACTCAAAGACTCACATTATTATTCTTAACTTCCCAGAAGTTAAGAACTCAAGTGACCTGCCTGGGATCAGAACCTGCACCTCTTAAAGTTGAATACTTAGTAAATCTATCCACCTCTCCACATGTTATATAGATGTTTCTCATTCCCTAGACATTCTCCCACTTATTTCTTCATAGCTCTAATGACCTGCCCACTGAATACCAAAGAAATGTTGGATAAAGAATCATAGTCGAGATGTATGATTAACTTGCCTAAATGCTAACCCAGTTTTGCAATGAAAACCCTGTATCTCTGCCTTTCAAAACTTTGTAAAAGCTGTATTCATGGTGTTTTTGCTTACACAGAAAAATACATTTCACATTTGTCAGGTATTGTTTTTAACATGTGTTTCATGTCAAATACAAGGGAAGCCAAATATAATCTTAAAAAAATATTGGCAAGACCTGCTAAGAGTGAGTCTTCCAGCACATCTGGGAACCTCTGTAAAAAATTAACTCAACATTCTGGACTCTTGGGATGGCCAGATTATTAACTGGTTTAGCAGAAGCATATTTTATGAAAGCCAAGGCATATAAGAAATATTTTAGACCTGTAGACCATTAAATACTGTACAATTAGCCTACTGCATGAGAAAAACAGCAAATGTTTTAATGGGGATGTCTAGTTCAATTCGTCATAAAGAAAAGAAACCATGCATTTATTAACAATTACATGTGGCAGTCTAGACTCTATGGCTAAAGTGTTAATGGAAGACTGAATATCAGACTTTTTTGCTAAAACAAAGTTAAGCATTACAAATTATAGCATAGAGCAAATTATAATCACACTGGCCTTGAATTTGACTTAGCTCCTATATAGGAAAGAGTAGGAACATTTCTCCTAGAACTTCGCATAAAATCCAAATCCAGATTTTTATTTTTTCCTCTCATGTCAAGTACCTTTTTGGAGTTAAGTCCAAGGAGAAAGACACTAAGGAATATAGCATGATTTACAATGATTCTCTTTTCCCCATACAGCCTAGGAGTGGATGTTTGGATGTTTGTTCATTATTTAGCTTAGGCCTAAGAATCATTTTTTTTTTTTTTTTTTTTTTGAGACGGAGTCTCTCTCTGTCGCCCAGACGGGGGAGTGCAGTGGCATGATCTCGACTCACTGCAACCTCCACCTCCCGGGTTTTTTATTCACTGCAACCTCTGCCTCCCAGGTTTTTTACTCACTGCAAACTCCACCTCCTGGGTTTTTTAAGCGATTCTCCACCTCAGCCTCCTAAGTAGCTGGGATTACAGGCTTGTGCCATCATGCCCAGCTAATTTTCTGAAATTTTGGTAGACACGAGGTTTCACCATCTTGGCCAGGCTGGTCTTGAATCCTGACCTCATGATCCACCCACCTTGGCCTCCCAAAGTGCTGGGATTGCAGGCATGAGCCACCATGCCCAGCCCAAGAATCATTGCTTATATTATCCTTATACAGTATAATGACCCTAAAATAGCTGTATTTGGGTTCTCGCCTCTACCTAGTGGATAAACACTGCTCAATTTGTATTACTTTCATTTGGCAGAAGTTGGTTTAAGCAAATTAGAGATTTCTGGGGAGCTCAAAAATACATCAATTACCCAGTCTTCCTACTCCCTTTGGTTGGGATCTAGCATGGTTATTTGATTTTTTAAGTTCCTCATTGTAATCGGTAGCTATGATTGAGACTACTGGAAAGAAACATGCTTCTGTTGAGGGCAAGAAAATCTAGTCATAGTTTTAGAACAAATCCAAGTAACTTATTGAATTGAACTTGAATCTTTGGAAAAGAGTTTTGGTTGGGCGCGATGGCTCACGCCTGTAATCCCAGCACTTTGGGAGGCCAAGGTGGGTGGATCACAAGATCAAGAGATCAAGACCACCCTGGCCAACATAGTGAAACCCCATCTCTATTAAAAAAAAAAAAAAAAGAGTTTTGAAGACTATTTTTTTCCCAGCCCCATACTATGTTATAGTCATAAACAATAATCTGAAAGGTGAAAACAGCCAGTCATTAGACATTTTGTCTAAAGCTGGACATGGTGACTCAGGCCTGTAATCCCAGCACTTTGGGAGATTAAAGCAGGTGGATCACCTGAGGTCAGGAGTTTGAGATCACCCTGGCCAACATGATGAAACCAGTCTCTACTAAAAATACAAAAACTAGCTGGGTGTGGTGGCGGGCACCTGTAATCCCAGCTACTTGGGAGGCTGAGGCAGGAGAATAGCTTTAACCTGGGAGGCGGAGGTTGCAGTGAGCTGAGATCAGGCCATTGCACTCCAGTCTGGGCAACAAGAGTGAAACTCTGTCTCAAAAAAAGAGAATTTTTTTTCTAATGAGTACATTGGGTAGTAGGCCACAGCCTAAACAGTTTTCTACATCTTTATGCAAATAAAAAAGTGGCATTGAATTGCAATGTCAGAAGCTACACAGGAGGCCAAGTTGCAGCCTTGCTGCCAGTTGGTGATAGCTTCTTTCACCTCTAGGCATTTAAAGAGGCATCTACTTCTCTGAGGTAACCTCACCCTGTCATATTATTGCCCCAACACCAGGAATTCAGGAGGATTAAAACACTAGAAGAAATAAAGACATGTGTTAAATCAATGTTTTGGCAGAATAATTATCTCCTTCAGTTCTAGTAGTTCAAGTAGAGTGTGACTTATGATTCACATTTTTTATTGTTTAGGGATAAACAACAAAAATTTATTGAATGCCAGCCAGGTGCAGTGGCTCATGCCTGTAATCCTAGCACTTTGGGAGGCCGAGCTGGGCAGATCACTTTAGGCCAGGAGTTCAAGACCAGCCTGGCCAACATGGTGATATTCTGTCTCTACAAAAAATACAAAAATTAGCCAGGTGTGCTGGCCCACACTTGTAATCCCAGCTACTTAAGAGGCTTAAGCATGAGAATTGCTTGAACCCAGGAATCAGAGGCTGCAGTGATCAGAGATGGGGCCTCTGCACTCTAGCCTGGGTGACAGAGTGAGACTCTGTCTCAAGAAAAAAAAATTATTTTATACATGCCAAGCACCGGTTTAGGACTCATGAAATTTAGAAGAGATCATAAACAAAACAAATAAGAAAATTACTTATTAGGAAGTAAGTGTCATGGAGAAAAAATAAGCAGGAAATGGGAACAAAGTTTCCATTAAACAAAATGTCAGGCAAGGCTTCACTGAGAAGGTCCTATCTGAGCAGATACCTCAAAGAAATGAGAACTGTACGGTTGGCTGGGCAAAAAACATTCCAGAGTGAGGGCTCCCTGAGTACAATGCCAGGAAAGAAGTCTTTTTCTACTTTTGCTATAATTATTTGCAAATAGATTATTCAATTGATAGAGCAAACTTCTTCTTTTCTTGAGACAGAGTCTCACTCTGTCTACCAGGCTGGAGTGCAATGGTGCGATCTCAGCTCACTGCAACTTTTGTCTCCCAGGTTCAAGTAATTTTACTGCCTCAGCCTCCTGAGTAGCTGGGACTACAGGCGCTCACCACCATGCCTGGCTAATTTTTGTATTTTTGGTAGAGATGGGGGTCTCACTATATTGGCCAGGATGGTCTTGAACTCCTGATCTTGTGATCTGCCCACCTCGGGCTTCCAAAGTGCTGGGATTATAGGCGTTAGCCACCTCACCTAGCCTTTTTTTTTTTTTTCTTTGAGATGGAGTCTCACTCTGGCTCTGTTGCCTAGGCTGGAGAACTGTGGCACAATCTCGGCTCGCTGCAACCTCCACCTCCTGGGTTCAAGCAATTCTCCTGTCTCAGCCTCCCGAGTAGCTGGGATTACACCCACCACCACACCCAGATAATATTTGTATTTTTAGTAGAGACGGGGTTTTGCCCTGTTGGCCAGGCTGATCTCCAACTCTTGACCTCAGATGATCCGCCCACCTTGGCCTCCCAAATTGCTGAGATTACAGGCATGAGCCACTGCACCCAGCCAGGATCTGTCTATCTGTTCACACCTATGCCCATGGCTCCTAGGACTGTGCCTATTGTATAATAAATTATCTACAAATCTTTATTAAATGAATAACTGAATAAATTTCAAGATTGAGCATAAATTTTAGTTTTAAGAAAACTAGTATCAGTTCACAGCTGACATCTTAAAATGTAACTCAAGACATGGCTGTAGCCCTTAATTGGTCCCTAACATGTTACATCACCCTCTGGTCCTCGGTTGCCTCAACATAAAGCAAGGGGGGAGGTAATAAAAGGCCCTTTTCAGGTCCCCAAATCTCTGATTCTCTGAACTCATTTGATTTAATAGGCATTTGACCTGAATATCTTGACCTTGTGTAGACCAGAGTTTAAATTCAAATGCTTGCTGTGCCAGGCAGGAAACATAAGTAGGTGAAGTGGGTTGGGTGGCATATTGCCTTAAGCAATTTGCAGTTTCAAAGGCCAAACTGAAAAACATCAAAACCAAAAAGAATGCAAATGAAATAAAACTACAGAAGGAGGAACATTTGTCTAGTTGCTTGGCATCACAATCTCTTGAGTGGTCAAGAATTGTTCCTAGGCCTCATGTTATATAAATGTGATTAATGTTAAGCAATCAAAGAAGGATAAATCATTAGCTTGCAGAGATCAAGATGATAAGATGCCTGATCTCTGATCCTGAATTAATCTCTTGACCAGACTCCCACTATCCTTGTCCAAACCATTGTCTTTATGAGGGTTGTCGTTATGATACCAAATTTGCAAACTATGGGCATGTTTGCTGTAGTGAGATAATGTGGCCACATTCCACCCTGCGTGTGTGGTGTGAAGTAGGGGACTGTAGCCCAGGGACAGAGGCATGAGAAACCCACTCAACTGTGCGAGTGAAACCCACCACCCAGGATCCAAAGGCAGTGTGGTTCTGTGAGTCAGAGATGGAGCAAGTGCTCCCAGGACACCCTCAGCCGAGCACAGGAACAAGGGCCCACGTGCATTCTGCAGGCCTGCCACACTAGCTTGAGCACAGAACGCTGTGCTTCCTCCAGCTGCTGGAGCTTGTGGACAGCTCTGACCATCTATGACCATCCTCCTGGTCACCACATTCCAAAGCTATGAAATATTTTGGACTCTCCCATCTTCCCTAGTTTTCAGACATTCATCGAGTCTTGCAAAGCATTTTTCTAGCTGCTTTCCATACCCATCCCTGCCTTTTCACTTTCATAGCCCCCATCTGAGTTTGTGCTCTAGTAACTCCGCTTTGATGTTATAGCAGCCCCCTGATGCCCTCAGCTCCTGTATTCTCCAACTCTGGTCTTTCCTGCAAACTGCCAAGCCTTCTGAGTTTCCACAGCATGAAGGACACATTGACATTTAAAGCCTTCCACCATATGGTTTCCAATCATTTCTCCCATGAGTCTTCTACCCCCAGTGGAACTGTTCAACCAAGTGTTGCCCAAATGTGCCTTGTCGAGTTTTGTTCCCACACCTTTGTTTGTGCTGTCCCACCCAGAGAGGACACCCTTCTACCGCCTCCTCGCCAATCCAAATGTTGCCAGTGTTTTTAAAAGCCTGTTCAGGTTCTACCTCCTTCCTGAAGCGTTTGCTCAACAACTGTGCCCACATTATTGCTTCCTCCTTTATTTAAACTCTGACAAAACATTAGCTCTGTTACATACTTCACATTTAGAGGTACGTGATAAGGTTCCAGATCTGTTTTGTTGATGTCTGTGTTCTGCTCCTCAATCCAAATGTAACGTCTAGGAATCAATGAGTTAACAACTAGGGTAATAGCTTCTTAAAACAAATGCTCAGTAAAGACTATCTGTTTATTTATTTATTTATTTATTTTGAAACTGAGTCTCGCTCTGTTGCCCAGGCTGGAGTGCAATGGCATGGTCTCCGCTCACTGCAACCTCCGCCTCCCAGGTTCAAGCAATTCTCATGCCTCAGTCTCCCAAGTAGCTAGGATTACAGGCATGCGTCACCACGCCTGGCTAATTTTTGTATTTTTAGTAGACAATAAATACAGTATATTGGCCAGTCTGGTCTCAACTCCTGACCTTGTGCCTCGGCCTCCCAAGTGCTGGGATTACAGGTATGAGCCACCGGCAAAACAAATGCTCAGTAAATACTGTTGAATGTGATAAGCCCATCTAAGAGAGTTAATGGAAGCTTTTTTTCCTTCTAGATACAAAGAACAGAATTCAAAATTAGCATTTGCAAGACAGTATTACATCCTACGATACCAGCTAGCCAGTGGCCATTTCCTAAAGCCTCACTATAGCAGATTGAGAAGCAAGCTTTCACTTCCCTAGAGATAAAGTATTTTTTCTACTTTTGATCATGCAGCTTGGAATATGAGAAAAACAACTTCTCCAGCTAATAGGAAACAAACATTTTGAGAATTTCTGTTGTATCTTAGGAAGAACTAATGACTTTAGCACAAACTGCTAAAGTGATTCATAGAATCAGAGAGAAACACATATTTTTATTTTAGTTCTTCTCTACCATCATCAAAGGTGATTTTAAAATTTCAGCCTGAGAAAGCTGATTTAAAAAAAAAGAAAAGAAAAAAGTTTTAAAAATTACGTATAAGTGAATATATTTATTTTGTTGAAGTTTATATATATATATATATATATATATATATATATATATATATATATTTTGAGACAGAGTCTTGCTCTGTCACCCAGGCTGGAGTGCAGTGGTGCGATCTCTGCACACTGCACACTGCAACCTCCGCCTCTCAGGTTCAAGTGATTCTTCTGTCTCAGCCTCCCGAGTAGCTGGGATTACAGGCATGTGCCACCATGCCTGGCTAATTTTGCATTTTTAGTAAAGACAGATTTCTCCACGTTGGTCAGTCTGGTCTTGAACTCCCGATCTCAGGTGATTGGCCTGCCTGGGCCTCCCAAAGTGCTGGAATTACAAGCATGAGCCACTGCTCATAGCCTGGAATAATATCCTTTAAATAAGGATGAAGTAGAATGGAGAAAAATGACCATAACTGCTTTTTTCCCCTAGCAATTCCACCACTATTCAACTTTCCAGTAACTGAAAGCAATTAATAGGCACAGTGGCTCACACCTGTATTCCCAGCACTTTGGGAGGCTGAGGTGAATGGATCTCTTGAGGTCAGGCATTTGAGATCAGCCTGGGCAACATGGTGAAACCCCGTCTGTACTAGAAATACAAAAATTAGCCAGGCATGGTGGCAGGCGCCTGTAATCCTATCTGCTAAGAAGGCTGAGACACAAGAATCACTTGAACCTGGGAGGCAGAGGTTGTAGTCAGCTGGCCACTGCACTCCAGCTGGAGTTAGGTGTGATAATGGCACAATGGCTAGACAAAAAAAAAGTTGTCAGAAACACATTCTGAAGAAATTATAAGCCTTGCATGGTGGCTCACACCAGTAATCTTAGCATTTTAGGAGGCCGAGGTGGGAGGATTGCTTGAAGCTGGGACCCTATCTCTACAAAAAAAAATTTTTTTAAGAAATTATAGATTAGTTATTATGATGTCTGAGATTTGATTTAAAATATTCCAGCCAAAAATAAGGCAAGATAGGCAAATCATTGATAATTGTTAAAGCTGGATGATAGGTACACAGGGGTTTATTATATTGTTTACTGTTGTGTATGCTTGAAGTCTTCTACAATAAAATATTTTTAAATTGCATATTGTCATTTTGCTCTTATTATATCATCACATTTTTGCCCCTCCTCATTCATACTCCCATTGTATATATCCTACTGGAGAAATTCTCCTTGACTTTTCATTCCAGGGAAAGAAAAAAAGAAAGAACCAAAGAACCCATGTGGGATTCAGCCAGGAGTCAAACTCCAGGTGCTGGTTACTTCTTTAGCTTCCAGCTTCCCACTAAGCCACAGGTGTCTCATGGAGACTTCATTTATTTATTTATTTATTTATTTATTTACTTACTTACTTATTGAGACAAAGTTTTGCTCTTGTCGCCCAGGCTGAAGTACAATGGCATGATCTCAACTCATTGCAGCCTCTGCCTCCTGGGTTCAAGTGATTCTTCTGCCTCAGCCTTCTGAGTAGCTGGGATGAGAGGTGTGCACCACCACACCCAGCTAATTTTGTATTTTTAGGAAAGGCAGGGTTTCACCATGTTGGCTAGGCTGGTCGAATTCCTGACCTCAAGTGATCCGCCTGCCTTGGCCTCCCAAAGTGCTGGGATTACAGGCCACTGCACCTGGCCAGGACTTTATCTGATAATAAATTTTCTCACTTCTGCAAAGTACCTAAAGCTTTATGAGTTACTTATAGAGCATTCCCTTTAAACAGTTGGAGTATATATAGTTATTCAAGGATTTCTATAAACCTGTGCTTAAAATTTACTATATGGCTCTCCGGGTAATTTGCTATGGATGTTTTGGTTCTTGAGAACCATGAAGAATGGTGTGATACTTGAATGATAATGACACAGACAACAAGAATTCTTGAAGACCTTGATTTTATCAGGAATAGCTTCAACATGAGGAAGATTTTTTGAATAAATAGTGATAAAGAATCATTCACAAGTAAATGAGACCTGTAAGAATGGCGTTTGTTTTATACAAGAGCCTCAAGGATCCCTGAGTGGTGGCTCACGCCTACAATCCCAGCACTTTCGGAGGCCAAGGCAGGTGGATCATGAGGTCAGGAGTTTGAGACCAGCCTGACCAACATGGTGAAACCCTGTCTCTACTAAAAATACAAAAATTAGCCAGGTGTCAAGCTACTCAGGAGCCTGAGGCAGGAGAATCACTTGAACCAGGGAGACAGAGGTTGCAGTGAGCCGAGATCGCAGCACTGCACTCCAGTCTGGGCAACAGAGTGAGATTCTGTCTCAAAAAAAAAAAAAAAAAAGCCTCAAGAAAACAAGGTAATTGGAGTTTAATGCAGAGAAAAACACTCACATATGGCAATTTTCCCAAATAGGCATATAGTTACCGTAGAAAATCAATTAAAACTTTTTGGCATTAAAAAGTATTAAAAAGTGGCTAAGTCATAAAGCATTATTTACTCTCGTGGTATGTTAGATTTATAGGTGCTTGAGAACATTTTAATTACTCACACGTGGAAATAATGCTGGCTGTCCTCCTTCAAAACTAGCTCCTTAGTTAGGTGACTATTATCTGGACCTGGCTTGGGAGCCCCTAGAGGACCAGTTCACTTGCCGAAAAGGATACCTTCTGGGGCAGAATGACCTCAATAAAAAGACTTCAAAATGTCTTTTTCTAAATAGTAACAGTGCAGTGACAGGGAAGAGGCTGGTTAACTTGGAAATGAAAAGCTAAGGTGAGACATAATAGCTACTTTCAAATATTTGAGATACTATTTTATAGAAGAGAGAGTAGATCTGTTCTTTGTAATTTAAGAGTGAGTTAGAACCAGGAACCAAAGTTTCAAGGACACAGATTTCAATTCAACCTGTGAAGTGCTTTCTAACAACTGAAGTAGTACTTCAGTGGAGTATCCTGGACTGGATTCTTACTGTGCTGCTTAGTCAGGTAGGAGGGATATTTTACAGTGCTGCTCAAAATGTAGACCATGAAATGTTGCTGCTCCACACATTATTTTTCATCTTCTTTCTTTACTTTATTATTATTATTTTCATTATACTTTTAAGTTCTGGGATACATATGCAGAACGTGTAGGTTTGTTACATAGGTATACACATGCCATGATAGTTTGCTGCACCCATTAACCCATCATCTACATTAGGTATTTCTCCTAATTCTATTCCTTCCCAAGCCCCCCACCCCTCAACAGGCCCTGGTGTGTGATGTTCCCCTCCCTGTGTCCATGTGTTCTCATTGTTCAACTCCCTCTTATGAGTGAGAACATGTGGTGTTTGGTTTTCTATTCCTGTGTTAGTTTGCTGAGAATGATGGCTTCCAGCTTCATCCATGTCCCTGCAAAGGACATGAACTCATCTTTTTTTTATGGCTGCATAGTATTCCATGGTGTATATGTGCCACATTTTTTTTTTTTTATCATTGATAGGCATTTGGGTTGGTTCCAAGTCTTTGCTACCGTGAATAGTGCTGCAATAAACATAGGTGTGCATGTGTCTTAATAGTAGAATGATTCATAATCCTTTGGGTATACTTTCTTTTTAATTTCTTTTATGTACAAAGAGATAGCACAGTTTCTTTCATTGGGTGGATGACTTTGGTAATCTTTTCAAGGAAGATCACTTAGCCCAACGTAATGAAGTCTACCTCTAACTTTGCATACTAATGGAAAAATTCCTTGCACAGATTCTGGATCAGACCATGCTGGTTGGAGCAGAAGCAACAAGAGTGAGAACCCTGGCCAAATTTTCATGAATGGCTCCCCTAGAGCTGCTATTGGTGCATCTTGCTTTCAGGATTTCAATGAGGCAAAGAGGCAAAAGACTTTTCCTTTTTTCTTGAGATTTAAATTTTATTTTTTTATTTTTATTTTTGCCATATTCTACCATGCTGTCAAGTTCAAGAGATTTAAATTTTAGTAACTTTTCTCTTCAGTTTTACATCTGCAATCATGTTTCCTATAAATGAAAAATGTATTACAATTACCAAAAAATTCCACTTATACAATGTAGACCACTTACATATTTATGTATCAAATATCTTCTGTTCCTTTCTGATATTCTGACAAACATAGGATGGCAATCTAGTCTAAATTTTGTGAGATCTATCCATTTAACAGTTTTTTTTTTTTTTTGAGACAGAGTCTCCCTCTGTCACCCAGGCTGGAGGGCAGTGGCATAATCTTGACTTACTGCAACCTCCATCTCCCAGGTTCAAGCGATTTTCCTGTCTCGGCCTCCTGAGTAGCTGGGATTACAGGCACGTGCCACCATGCCCAGCTAATTTTTGTATTCTTAGTAGAGACAGGGTTTTACCATGTTGGCCAAGCTGGTCTCAAACTCCTGACCTCAGGTGATTTGCCTCCCTCAGCCTCCCAAATTGCTGAGATTATAGGCGTGAGCGTGGACCACTGTACTCAGCCCTTTTAACAATTGTTTAAGTGCACAGTATAGTAATGGTCTATAGACACAATGTTGTACAGCAGATCTCTAGAAATTAATCATCTTGCCTAACTGAAGTTTTATACCCACTGAATAGCAACTCAAGCATTTTCCCATTGGCCTCTCCCTGCAGTCCCTGGAAACCACCATTCTACTCTCTGTTTCTATGTGTTTGGCTATTTTATATACCTCATGTAAGTGGAGTCGTGCAATATTTTTCTTCTGTGACTGGCTAATTTCACTTAGCATAACATCTTCCAGATTCATCCATGTTGCCACATATGGTGTATTTCTTTCCTTTTTAAGGCCAAATAATATTCCATTGTATGTGTATACCACATTTCTTTATCAATTTATCCATCAGTAGACATTTATGTTGCTTCCTCATCTTGGGTGTTGTGAATAATGTTGCAATGAACATGGTAGTTAAAATATCTCTTTGAGATCCCAATTTCTCTGATTTCCACACATTCCTTGATAGTGATCCACAAGAGAAAGAGCTTGTTGTGCCAGACTGTAAATTCATGCACTGCTTCCTTCAATAGAGCTTTGCAGTCCTGGCAGGCTGGCCCACACTTGCAATTCCAGCACTTTGAGAGACTGAGGCGGGTGGACCACCTGAGGTTCGAGACCTCAGGTTCACTGGTTCAAGACTAGCCTGACCAACATGGGAAAATCCTATCTCTACTACAAATATAAAAATTAGCCAGATGTGGTGGAGCACGTCTGTAGTTCCAGCCACTTGGGAAGCTGAGACAGGAGAATCACTTGAACCTGGGAGGCAGAGGTTGCAGTGAGCCAAGATCACACCATTGCACTCCAACCTGGGCAACAGAGTTTTCTTTTCAAAAAAGAAAAGGAAAAGCCTTGTTGTAAAGAGAAAATGTCAGTGAAACTAAACAATGACTTAGTGTCGTTTTTAAGTATTTCGATTATTGTTGTAGGGGAAGGAATGTATCCACTAAGTAGTTAATGAAACTATAGAATATTCACAGTAATCAAATGATCACATTACAAAATATATATAAATGGAAAAGCAGTTTTAACACTAAGATCTATGCTTTATTTTATTAGAATATGTTCGAAATCTAGTATCACAGTAATATAAAGTTGTTAAAGAACATGGATCACTGCTGCTCTGTGGAACTTATTACATGAAATTAATTAATTGTATCTCAGTACAACCACTATGGAAAACAGTATGGACATTCCTTAAATAACTAAAAGTAGATCTACCATTTGACCCAGCAGTTCCACTACTGTGTATCTACCGAGAGGAAAAGAAGTCATTATACAAAAAAGACACATGCACATGCATGTTTATAGCAGCTCAATTTGCAACTGCAAAAATATGGAACCAGCCCAAATGCCCATCAATCAATCAGTGAATAAAGAAAATGTGATATATATATATGTATATATATGATATGTATATCATAGCCCAGTGAAACTGCATCATGTGTAAGGTGGCCAATTGTCCCAGTTTGCCCAGGACTGCAAGGCTTCCCAGGATATGGGACTTTCAGTGCTACAGCCAGCACATTCCTGGGAAAACCATCCTAGTTAGAGCACAGACATGCCATATGTACAAGCTTCATTTTACTGGAGTGCAATGGTTTTATATATATATATATATATATACACACACACACTGTGGAATGCTACTCAGCCATAAAAAATGAACAAAATAACGGCATTTGCAGCAACCTGGCTAGAATTGGAGACTATTATTATTCTAAGTGAAGTAACTCAGGAATGGAAAACCAAATACCATATGTTCTCACTCATAAGTGGGAGCTAAGCCATGAGGATGCAAAGGCATAAAGATGATACAGTGAACTCTGGGTACTCAAAGGGAAAAGTGAGAGGAGGGGAAAGAGATAAAAGACTACACACATTGGGTCACTAGGGAAAACAGTGTGGGGATTCCTTAAAGAACAAAAGTAGATCTACCAAGCTTGGGTGTTGGGTGCACCAAAATCTCAGAAATTACCCAATAAAGAACTTAATCTATGGGCTGGGCGTGGTATCTCACGCCTGTAATCCTAGCACTCTGGGAGGCCGAGGTGGGTGGATCACCTGAGGTCAGGAGTTCAAGACCAGCCTGGCCATCATGGTGAAACACAATCTTAAATTTTTTAAAACAAAAAAAGAAGTTAAAAAAAAAAAAAAAGAACTTATCTATGTAACCAGACATCACTTGTCTCCCAAAAGCCTATTGAAATTTTTTTAAAATGAAAAAAATACCTGACAGAAAAATGCTCAATAAATATGACTTATCATTAAAAAAAAAAAAGGTTTTTGCCCTAAGAGCCTCTAAGGTGACTAAATAATACATGTTACATGTGTACACGTGCTGCGGTTTGAAAATATAAAGATTCTGTTATGATTATAAAATAAGAATGCAGGCTGGGCAAGGTGGCCCACGCCTGTAATCCCAGCACTTTGGGAGGCTGAAGGGGGCAGATCTCCTGAGGTCAGGAGTTCAAGACCAGCCTGGCCAACATGGTGAAATGCTGTCTCTGCTGTAAATACAAAAATTAGTCAGGTGTGGTGGTGCACACCTGTAATCTCCGCTACTCAGGAGGCTGAGGCAGGAAAATTGCTTGAACCCAGCAGGCAGAGGTTGCAGTGAGCTGAGATTGCACCACTGCACTCCAGCCTGGGCAACAGAGACCTTGTCTCAAAAAAAAAAAAAAAGAATGCATTTAAAATGCTACTGAATTAAAAGTAGCTTTTAATTAATATGTATTTTCCCAAGCAACATATACTACAAGTATCATTTCTGTTACATGGAGATTCAAATACTTTTTATGTAGGGAGTGTCTTTACACTGATAAGTTTACTAATAATCCAGGGCCTCTTCACACAGCTGCGCAGTTTGTGCACTGCACATAGCGCTGGGTGAGCTCCAGCCCTCACATGCTAACCCAGCCATCAGCTCAGTGAAGCTGTATCATGTGTAAGGTGGCCAACTGTCCCAGTTTGCCCAGGACTAAAAGTCTTCCCAGGATATGGGACTCTCAATGCTATAGCCAGCACAGTCCTGGGAAAACCATCCTAATCAGAGCACAGACATGCCATATGTACTAGCTTCAGCCTTGGAATCCTTTCTTTAAAACTATAAGCCTAAAATAGCTGAAATGATGAAGCCATTTTTATATTACTTATTTTCTCTTTATATTTTAAAGGTGAGAGAGCCATGTAATCCTGCCAACATCCTGACCAAGCCCGATCCAAGAACCTTCTGGACTACTGATGATTCAGGTATTATTGGAAAAATATTATTTGTTTTCTGTTATGTACAGGATGCATTCTGTAGTGAAGCTCTACACAAAGGCAAGGTTTAGGGGAAATTTTTATTTGTTTGTTTGTTTATTCTTACCTAATCCAACACTTGAATACACTATGCAATTATTATTATTATTATTTTTAAACAGAGTCTTGCTCTGTTGCCCCGGCTGAGTGCAGTGGCGCGATCTCAGCTCACTGCAACTTCTGCCTCCCCGGTTCAAACAATTTTCCTGCCTCAGCCTTCATGAGTAGCTGGGACTACAGGCGTGTGCTACCATGCCTGGCTAATCTTTGTATTTTAGTAGAGACAGGGTTTCACCATGTTTTTGCCAGGCTGGTCTCAAACTCCTGACCTCAGGTAATCCACCCACCTCGGCCTCCCAAAGTGCTGGGATTACAGGTGTGAGTCACCACGCCTAGCCTTGCAATCAATTTTATCCTAAAAGTCCTTTCATTGTATCTTCTTTTTAGTATCTAAAACATATATATTAGATCCCTTTGTCCTTTGTAAGTATGACTGTTGAGTTTTCACATTTCTGTGTG
>CAUYQU010057492.1:0-32433 GCA_963574635.1 Cheracebus regulus | reverse complement strand
CTCTTTTTCTAAAATCTCTTCCTCTTTCTTTCTCTTTCATTTTTTTCTTTCTTTTGCAGTTTCTTTCTTTCTCCTTTTCTCTTTTTCTAAAATCTCTTCCTCTTTCTTTCTCTTTCATTTTTTCTTTCTTTTGCTGTTTCTATCTTTCTCGTTTTCTCTCTTTTTCTAAAATCTCTTCCTCTTCCTTTCTCTCTTTCATTCTTTTTATTCTAAAAAAAAAAAAAGAATCTTGATGATCAGCCTGTTTTATAAGAAACTCCAATCAAGTTAATCTCAGTAGACATGTGTTTCTGGAGCATCATGAAAGGTATATTGCTAATTACACTTTTCCCTCCTGTGGTTTCTTCTCTGCTCAACCCCTCCCTCATGACATCTCCCTCTATTTCCAACGGTCCTCTCCAGACATTTAGTTTCATAATTTCTTTTAAATTACAGTTTTATGAAAGCATATTTTATTTACTTTGTGTTGAAATAGCCCTCATAATACCTAAGCACTTAGAAACACAGTAATAATATTAGCTAACTAGAGCTATTGAATTTCAGAAGACAGTCTTCTAACTTGTTTACACAAAAACAAGCATGATTTAGCATTCATACTAGTTGAAATTTTTAATAGAATCAAGGCACGAAAGTCTTAATCACGTGGAAAAATTAGGTAATTATTGCAAATTGGAGTATATTACTTCAGATGCCTCTCAATCCCAGGAGAAGGAAGAGGAAGAGGAAAGGATCTTGCTGTATCAGGAGTGGTAGAGGTGAAAGAAAATCTGTGTGTAAGTGGACCCACATGTTTCAAACTCGTGTTGTTTAAGGGTCAACTGTACTACACACCAGTCATGATTTAAAGTGCTTAACATATATTGATTCACCTCGATCTTCACAACAATCCTAACAAATGGTTGTTAACATTTTAACTCAATTTTTATAAGTGATGACACTGAGGCACAGATAACTAAATAACCAATCCAAGACTATATGCTAATAAGGCAGCAGATCCATAATTTGAATATAGATATTTTTGGCTCTAGGACTTAAATCCTTAACCATCATTCTATACTATTTGAGCCAGTTAGTGTTTTAGGTCCTGAGTATGAGAGTGGGTGGGAGGTAGGGTATGTTTTAGCCTATTTTATTACCTTCTTTTTTCACCATTTTTCATGTCAGTTGGATATAGATCTGTTTGTTGTCTCCAGATCCTGTGGGGATTCAGTCAGGCTGGTGGGAGAAATGTTAGTTATAGAGAATATACATAAACCATTTTGGAAGGCCTGAGGGTTTTTACTATAGTACTTGGCTGAAGGCAGCCTTGTCCCCTTAGTTAAATAAATTAGAATAGAAACAAAGGAATGTGGTGAGTTTACCTAACTAACTTGTTTACTCATGTGGTCCTAAAATTAACTTTTGATGATTCCAGATGTCTCTTTCAGCAGGAGGTCAACCAGGGATATTACTCACTAATGGTGTTTGCTTTAGGGCTCAGAACCTGGCCTTTAATCTTTACTCTCTAGTGGTGTTGACTCAAAGCCTTTATCATTTAATGTGTGCTGGATAAAGGCCAGCAAGGCCAGAGTGTTGGGGCCAGTGGCTGCTATCTCTTTACAGCACTCTCCTCAAGTGTCTATGAGTGGGCACGGACACCCCAGCCTGCTATTCCACTGTATTCTGAGTTTAAGTGAATTAATTTATCTGTCATTGAGTCAAGGTCTGCAGGGCAGACCCCCATAAGGGCCCAATTTAAAAAATATGAAAATTTTAAAAAAATCCCTTTATAGCATTGGCAGCCTCTGTCCAGTGTCTATCAACACAATATACAAGGAAATAGGGTATTATCATTCAAAAAAATCAATAATAGGAAAGTGGCAGTGGTGGTTGTTGGCCAGGCTCTAGTCTAACTATACAAATAAGAAGAGAAAGGCATGTTCATTTCTGAAATTCAGCTAATTATAATAATGCCACCTAACCATCTAAGAATGGCTATGAAAACTTTAAAAATAGTTACTAACCACGAATAATTATTATTTGGACACCTTTGATATAACAGAAGATCTAAACCACAAGGACCAGTCCAATTATTACTTTTATTTCCACAACTGTCCCTTCAAAATAAAAGGCACTTGCATTGCAAGTTATGAAAGGCATAGACATAATGAAGTTGGACTGTATTACAATAATATATTGGGCAATAGGTTTTTCTTTGTATACAATTTGCTCTAGAGATCATATAAAACTGTGATTTGCTACCTGGGATTTATCAAAAAATGTATTTTTTTTTTGAGACAGTGCCTTGCTCTGTAGCGCAGGCTGGACTGCAGTGGCTCAGGCCAGCTCACTGCAGCCTGGGCCTCCTGGGTTCCTCCTACCTCTCTGCCTCTTGAGTAGCTGGGATCACAGATGCATACCACCATACTCAGATAAAACTTTTTGTATTTTTTTTTTTATAGAGATGGGGTTTCTCCATATTGCCCAAGCTGGTCTTGAACTCCTGAGCTCAGGCAATCTGCCCACCTAGGCCTCCTAAAATGCTGGGGTTACAAGAGTAGAGCCACCCCAAAATACACCCCAGAAGATGTATTTTGATCAATGTAACCAATTTATACAGTTGTTTTTTTGTTAGACAAATCAACTCTTCAAGCTCAAGGGATCAGTGCTGGGTGTTCTATATATAGTATTTGCACATCCATGAGTGTGTACCTGTGTGTTTGTGTGTGTGTGTTGATTCAACCAGGCTCTGTGAAATTTGTGATTTCTTGCTCGCCAGAAAGTGTGAAAATATTTAGAATGCAGTTGTACAGCACATTAACCACTTCTCAATCATAGTGATAATAAGGTCTTGTGATGGTGCAATAATATGAGAAACTCCACGCTATGGCATTCAGTGTCTCATATGGATCATTTCCATAAAAATGTCCTCACTTTTTCTAGGAAAAATCTAGCCACAGAAAACCGTCCACCCCTAACACTGAACAATTTTCTCTTTTTAAATATTCCCAAATGGTTCACTTGTCCCTTTGCAACTAACCAAGGACTCTCAAATGTATCTGAAGACCAACTAGAAAGTTTACCCACATTAAAAAATCTGATCTTAATAGAATGTTTGCCAACCAGACACTGCCTCAGTATTACTTTTTAAACTGTATAACACTGACTTCATTTCTAACACTCTTAAACCTCTGCTGAAACGAAAGTGAAGGTGGATGGATTCCCTTGCCATAAGTTTATGAATAAATCAACTTTCTAATTTTCATATCAGTTTTAGTCTTTTATACTGCTTTTTAGTGTATTCCAAATGGATTCAGCAAGTCTTACTTGAATAAATTCTCAAGAAAATGTCTTACTTTAATTTCTTGTCAAAATCTGAGTTATCATTCTTCATTTCAAAATTGTCTTTTCAGTTCAAGATAGCCTGACAGCTGGTAATGAGAAAACTGAACACATCCTAGAGGTAAGTATATCTCTTACCTAGAAGTAAAGGTATCTCTTTGTTATTTGCTAAATTTGTCCAGATGGTGTATTAGATAATATAGTGAAATAATGTGCTGTTGTCATACCTGGCAATATATGTTTTGTGATTTCTGTTCTCAAATGTAGTGACTCTTTCTATAAAGGGCATTATCAGTGACCTATATATTAAAATGAGAAGTGAATATCTTTTAGCAACTTTGCCATAGGAAAAATCTTAAAGAAGTATTTTCCTTTTATGCATTTCCACCCCTCCTTAGATTCCATTTATAATTACTATATTGATAAAGGATATGCACAATGATGCTTTTTATTTCAATGCTTGTTAAATTTCACAAAACTTTTAATACTTTAAGAATAAAAGAAAAAATTTTCCACCTTATTCTGGGAAAACATTGACATTAAAATATTCACAGTAATTAACCTTTGTGCTATGTCAAAATGTAAAAATGAAGAGTCAGAAAAAAGTCTTCTTGTGTTTTATAATTTAATGCCAAAATTTTCTAATTAGACATTGGCAATTCTCTAGCACAACTTTGTTATTTTTAGTTAATCTTTATTACTTAAAAGCCCGTTCTAAATATATTTTTAAATTGCCATGAATATTTAAGATAAAATTCTTTTTAAATCTGTGGCCAGATTGTAAGGGAACACCAGAAACCTTGGCTCTGTGGCTTTGACAACATAATTCTTAAGGTTACATGTAGCACATTGAAACAGCTGTGACCAATAACTGTACTGTATTATTCTCCCATGATATGAAATTAAAATGAAGTGGAAATGCTTATTCCATAAATAGTAGGCAACACTTTAAACAGATAATAAAATGTAAGGCATTGCTGGAAAATAAAGAAAAGTCTCTCATTTAACAAAACTGAAAGGTAACCCAATGCCAAATTTGTCCAAAGAGACAGCTGACCATCTTATTAAGAAACTCAGACACGCAGCAAACTCTTCATTGGGGGGAGTTATTTCCATCGCAGAATTCCCAGGTGCCATGAGAAATGAAGCTATGTTTCACATAGCGAATTGAGTAAGCCCATTTCAATTGGTCATGTTTATATAAAGATAGCTTTTCTTCATGAGCTTCTTTTGATAAAGTTATTTTGGACTCTATTTGTCTCTCTTTTGAAATTCCCCTGGAGCCTGCTTAGAAGCTGTATGTTAATTTTTTGGTCAGGCTTACAGTATTATTTCCTTACCTAAAAATTAAACCTGTCAAATTTAATCATCTCAACTCAACATTTCTTTGTTTTATGTGTACCAATTGATAAGTTGAACCAAATCAAATTACTGAAGGTTGTTAATTCTGAAGCAGATAAATGCCTTGTTCCAACATGTGCACCTGAGTTGTATTTTGTTTGAAATAAGATACTTCTTTTTCAATAGACACATGCCAATCAATAGTGCTGCATGAGGAAATGCCATAACTGCATAAGGATGACTGCCTGACATGGGTCTGCAAATTGATCTTCAAGATGTTCAGTGTTTTTGGTGGTGGGGGAAGGATCACCATATGGGGAATCAAGAAATGCAAGCACTCAAACTGTTTTTAATTTGCTTTCCAATTTCATTCATATATCAGGATATTACTGTACAAAGTACTGCTGGCTGAAAATGGCACAGAAACATGGAAATTCCAACCAGCTTGTTATAGTAATTTTGCTCTATTGCATTATTGAAACTAAAGTCATAAAATATCTTGGAAAGTATCTTTGACATTCAGCGAAATTCAAAGTTGCTGGATATGAAAGACTGAAGAGATGCTTGAGTAAGATCATAGAGACTGCAAAAATTTGAAAAAAAAAAAACCCTTGCTGTTTTTACTGTATCTTTTTCTATTGAAAACAGTACAGAGAATATAGGCAAAATATTCTAGAGTACCATTGTGTACACTCTAAACATTACATGTTGGCAATTCTGGATCACAACTTTGCTATTTTGAGTTCATCTTTATTACTTAAAAGGCCTGTTTTAAAATAGATTTTAAAATTTACATAACTATTTTTTTTAAATCTTATGGACAGATTGTAAGGAAATACCAGAAAACTTCATTTCCGAGAAAAAAAGGTCAACAGAGTTATAAGCCCTACTGAGTCCTGATTTTTTCTGGAGCTAGTCCTAGAGATGCCAGGGTAGTCTCTGCTGGCCCTACGGGGATGGCAGAAAGCAACTAAGGCAAACTAAGCGGGGGAAAAGCAGTTACTCCTAGCTTGTGCTCAGAAAAATAACTGAGGTACATTTATACATTGCATTATCCCATAATGCCCCTCCCTCTAATTTCAGGACCTAAATGTGAGAGTGCTTCTTTGTCTGGGTGCCCCCAGGCTATCTCTTTGTGATTCTTTCTGCTTGTGTTTAATTTTCATTTCAACCTAATTTCATGCGGATTTAGACATTGAGGTTTAGAGAGGTGCAGAGAGAGATTTGTTCCCAGCCATTTACCCTTCTCAGGGTAGAACCAGACCCTGCACTACACTAAAGGATCTGTACTACAGTAAAGGATCACACTGAATCAACCTGTCCTCTTCAACCAAACACTGCCTCACTGCAAGTCCATACCAGTAAAAGGGCCTCCATGGTTGGCTACAGTTTATCACTTGGTGCTTTTCTTATCACATGCTGATAGTAGGATGTCATTATCAATACCTGCCAAATTAAGACTTGCTGTTTTTCATTTGGCAAACATTGATTCTTTCCTGTTTTCCTCACTTTGGACCCAAATGAAATTTAAATATACTTGAATTTTTCTTAATTGTTTTCTTTAGCTAGGCTTCCACTCAGGGATTTGTAATTGTTTCATAGATGGTACTGTGGAATGAGCCAAAGCAACAAAAAGAATTGTTGATGGTTTGTGAATTCCATTTCAGTAAATAGTAGTGTCTTAGTGCTGAGATAAAGTGGTTTCCAAAATGATTTAAGATCCAGAAGTTTGGTACAGATAATTTTAGTCATGACATTTCTGGGATTGCTGGTCCAGAAAATATTTTAATATATTTGAGGTTTAGTAAGTACCTCCACATCCACAGATAGTGTGTTTAGAGAATTATGCAAGATGATGACATATAAGATATAAACCCTGTTCTCATTTATTTACAATCTAAGGAGAGAAAACTAGAAAATGCTCTTAGAGAAAGCAGTAGTACAGACATTAAGTGCTATGAGAGTCCAAAGTAGGAAGAAAGTAATTTAATCTGAACTGTATTATTCCAAGTTTATTTCCAAAAGAAGGTAGAATTTGAGGTGGGCATTGAGGGATGGATAATAATTGAATAGAAAAAGGTAAGTATAGCATATGATTGAATAAGAACTGATATGGTTTGGCTGTGTCCCCATCTCAATCTCATCTTGAATTGTAGCTCCCATAATTCCTACATGTCATGGGAGGAACCTGGTGGGAGATAACGGAATCATGGGGACACTTTCCCCCACACTGTTCTCATAGTAGTGAATAAGTCTCACAAGATATGACCATTTCGTAATGGGTGTCCCCTTTCACTTGGTTCTTATTCTTTCCCTTGCCTGCTGCCATGTAAGACATGGCTTTCATCTTTTACCTTCTGCCCTGATTGTAAGATCTCTCCAGCCATGTGGAACTGTGAGTCCATTAAACCTCTTTTTTTTTTTAATAGATTAGCCAGTCTTTCGTATGTCTTTATCAACAGAAAGAAAATGGACTAATACAGTAAATTGGTACCGGTAAGGTGAGGTACTGCTGTAAAGATACCCAAAAATGTGGAAGTGACTTTGAAACTGGTTAACAGGGAGAGGTTGGAACGGTTTGGAGGGCTCAGAAGAGACAGAAAATTCTGGGAATCTTTGAAAGTTCCTAGAGACTTGTTGAATGGCTTTGATCAAAATGCTGATAATGGTATGGACAATAAGGTACAGGCTAAGGTAGTCTCTGACGGAGATGAGGAACTTGTTGGGAAGGTGACTCTTGCTATGTTTTAGCAAAGAGACTGGAGATATTTTGACCCTGCCCTAGAGATTTGTGGAACTTTGAACTTGAGGGAGATGATTTAAGGTATCTGGCAGAATAAATTTCTAAGTTCATGGGAGGGACTTGGTGAGAGATAATTTCTAAGCAGGAAAGAAATTTCTAAGCAGCAAAACATTCAAGAGGTGACTTGGGTACTACTAAAAGCATTCAGTTTTAAAAGGGAAACAGAGCATAAAAGTTCAGAACATTTGCAGCCTGATGATGCAATAGAAAAGAAAAACTCTTTTTCTGGGAAGAAATTCAAGCCAGTGACAGAAATTTGCGTAAGTAACAAGGAGCCAAAAGTTAACCACCAAGACAATGGGGAAAATGTCTTCAGGGCATGTCAAAGAACTTTGTGTCAGCCCCTCCCATCACAGACCCAAAGGCCTAGGAGGAAAAAAAGATTTTGTGGGCCAGGCCCAGGGCTGCCCTGCTGTGTGCAGCCTAGGGACTTTATGCCTCTGCACCAAGATACAGCTCAAGCCATGGCTTCAGAGGGTGCAAGCCCCAAGTCTTAGCAGCTTTCACATGGTTTTAAGCCTGTGGGTGCACAGAGGTCAAGAAATGAGGTTTGGGAACCTCCACTTAGATTTCACAGGATTTATGGAAATACCTTGATGTCTAGGCAAAAGTTTGCTGCAGGGACTGGGCCCTCATGGAGAACCTCTGCTAGGGCAGTGCAAAAGGGAAATGTGGGATTGAAGTGCCCACACAGAGTCCCCAGTGAGGTACTGCCTAGTGGAACTGTGAGAGAAGGGCCATCAACCTCCAGACCCCAGAGCAGTAGATACAAGACAGCTTGCACCATGCACCTGGAAATGCCACAGACACTCAATGCCAACCCGTGAAAGCAACTGGGAGGAAGCCTATATTCTGCAAAGCCACAGAGGTGAAGCTGCTCAAGACCATAGGAACCCACCTCTTGCATCAGCATGACCTGGATGTTAGACATGGAGTCAAAGTAGATCATTTTGGAGCCTTAACATTGGACTGCCCCACGAGATTTTGGACTTGCACTGGGCCTGTAGCCCCTTTGTTTTGGCAAATTGCTTTCATTTGGAACAGCTGTAGTTACCCAATGCTTGTACCCCCCATTGTATCCAGGAACTAAATAACTTACCTTTGATTTTATAGATTTACAGGTAGAAGGGAATTGCCTTGTCTTGGGTGAGACTTGGAATATGGACTTTTGAGTTAATGCTGAAATTAGTTAAGACTTTGGGGGACTCTTGGGAAGGCATTATTGGTTATGAAATGTGTGACTATGTGATTTGGGAGGGGCCAAGGGTGGAATGGTATAGTTTGGCTGTGTCCTCACCCAAATCTCATTTTGAATTGCAGCTCCCATAATTCTCATGTGTCATGGGAGAGATTCAGTGGGAGATAGTTGAATCATGGAGGCAGTTTCCCCCATACTGTTCTCATGATAGTGAATAAGTCTTATGAAATCTAATTGTTTTATAAGAGGTTCCTCCTTCACTTGGTTCTCATTCTTTCTCTTGCCTGCCACCATGTAAGACATGCCTTTTACTTTCCACCATGATTGTGAGGCCTCCCCTGCCACATGGAAATCTAAATTCATTAAACTTTTTTCTTTATAAATTACCTGGTCTTGAGTATGTCTTTATCAGCAGCATGAAAATGGACTAATATAAGGACAGTCTGAGAAAAAGACAGGGTTGGAAAATACAAAGACCTCTTACTGAGAATGAGCAAAGTACTAATAACTGAATAAAAATTGAAATAAATACTAGTCATGTAAAAAATTACTGATTGATCTCACATGCCCAAGTCCTTAAAAAAAACAAGCTATGACCTAAAACAAAGTCTATCATGTTATTTCAATAGTGTTATTACACTAATAAATGGAGTAGTGAAGGTACAGATTCCATATACAGTTTTAAAATCTTAAAATTAATATTTTAAATTAAATGTTTAGTCTAAACCAGTGGTTGTCAAACTTTATCATACATTATAATCACCCGGAGAGCATGCTAAGACATGATTGCTAGGTCTCACCTCCAGAGGTTTTGACTCAGTTGGTCTCTGATGGGACTAGAGAATTTGCATTTCTAACAATTTCCCAAGTAAAGCTGATGTTGCCAACTTGAAAATCACAGTATGAGGGTTTCAGTCAGAGGAACACTATATGCAATGATTCTGAGTCTTGAATTAGCTTGGTGTGTTCAATAAACAATTAGGAACTTTGAGAGATGATGGATATGTCTATTACCTTGATTGTGGTGATGGTATCACAGGTGTTTGCATGTATTCATATTCATCAAATTGTACACAGTAAATATTTGCAGTTAATTATCTATCAATTAAACATCAATAATGGTATTTTTAAAAAAGAAAAAAGGAGGAAGCTTCTTTGCCTGGAACAGGTTGAACAAAGGGGATAGAAGTATAAAATAAGATCAGAGAGATAATAAGGACTCTCTGTCCCTTGGATAGAGAGCCTTGGAGGTCATTATTAGGATCTTGGCTTTTACTCTAAAATTGAAAGTCATCTTCACGTTATCTTATTTAATTTTTTAAGTATAGGTAGTATATTTTGAAATCATTAACAAAAGAAGTTATTCTTATTAAATCTTATATAACATTTTTAAAAAATTGAAATATAAATAAAACAAAAAAAAGTATTTTGTGAGTCTATATGAAACAGGTACATTGCAATAGAAAGATAATGGCTGATGGAAGGGCTGAAGCTGGCATTTGGTGACTAATTTCTCCATCTAGTTTATAAAATAATATTTCTGAATTCTTGCTTTCTGCTCATTTCTCCATTATTTTCTTCTTAACAGTATTTCTGGGGCAATCACAGTGGCTCATGCCTGTAATCCCAGAACTTTACGAGGTTGAGGTGAGCAGATCACTTGAGCCCAGGAGTTCAAGATCAGCCTGGGCAACATAGTGAGACCCCATCTCTACAAAAAATTACAAAAATTAGCTGGGTGTGGTGGCTCACACCTGTGGTCTCAGCTACTCGGGAGGCTGAGATTGTAGGATTGCTTCAGCCTGGGGCACAGAGGCTTCAGTGAGAAGAAAGTGAACCACTGTACTACACCTTGGGTGGCAGAGCAAGACTCTGACTCAAAAATAGAACAAAACAAAAAAGTTGTTCCTTATTCCATACCTCTCCTACCCCATCTAATAAAGAAGCCACATGTCTGCTCCTGTCCTCTATAGGAAGCAGACAAATACAAAAAAAAAAAGCTTCATTTTCTGATTTAAAATTATACATATAATACACATATATTTTACATGTAACAAAACCGATTTTATTGTTGGCTAATTGATAGAAATAAGAGTTGTGTTCCTATGGCATCTGTCTGGTCACAAAACATCAGCAAACTTCTAAATAAAGATTCAAAGACTTCTGATATTAAACACTGAAATAATGTGAGCTATATACACATTTAAGAGAGATTAATAAAAACAAGGAAGAAAATTATTTACCCAGTTTCTGGTGAATCAGGAGAGTCAGGGGTCTAGCATTTGTAGGTGAAATTAAGGAATAAATGTTTGCAATGCAGAATTTTAAGGAGCTGCCTTGTCATATAATTTGAAGTAACATAATTTTGATGCTTCTAGATTTGTTCTCTTTGCTTAGCATTCCTTTGGCTATGTCACTCTTTCTTTATTCTATATGAATTTGAGAATTGTTTTATCTAGTTTTTTAAAGAATGATGATGGTATTTAAATAAGAATTGCCTTGAAGCTGTAGATTGCTTTGGGAAGTATGATCATTTTCACAATATTTAGTTTCCATTTGTTTGTGTCACCTATGATTACTTTCAGCAGCGTTTTACAGTTTTCCTTGTATAAATCTTTCACTTCCTTGGTTATGTATATTCCTAAGTTTTGTTTTGTTTTGTTTTTTGTTTGTTTTGTTTTGTTTTGAGTTATTGTAAGAAGAATTGAGTTGTGGATTTGATTCTTAGCTTGGTCTTTGTGTATAGCAATGCTACTGATTTGTGTACATTGATTTTGTGTCCTGAGGCTTTACTAAATTTGTTTATCAGATCTAGGAACTTTTCAGATGAGTCTTTAGGGTTTCTAGCTATACAATTATATGATCAGTGAACAGTGACAGTTTGACTTTATCTCTTTAGATTTTGATGTCCTTTATTTCTTTCTCTTGTCTGATTGCTTTGGCTAGGATTTCCAGTACTATGTTGAATAGAAATGGTGAAAGTGAGCATCCTTGCATGGTTACAGTTCTCAGACAAAATGCATTCAACTTTTATCTATTCAGTATGTCATTGACTGTGGGTTTGCTATATATGGCTTTTATTACTTTAAGGTAAGTCACATCTATTTCTATTTTGTTGACGGTCTTTATTATAAAGGGATGCTAGATTTAATCAAATGCTTTTTCTGCATCTATTGAGTGATCATTTGGTTTTTGCTTTTAATTCTGTTATGTGATGTATCACATTTGTTGACTTACATATGGTAAAATATCCCTGCATTTCTGGAATGTAATACAACTGATAATGGTGTATTACCATTTTGATATGCTGTTGGGTTCAATTAGCTAGAATTCTGTTGAAGATTTTTGTATCTATGTGCGCTAGGCATATTGGTTTGTAGTTTCCTTTTTTTTGTTATGCCCTTTTCTGGCTTTAGTATTAGGGTGATACTGGCTTCATAAAATGATTTAGGGATATTCACTTTTTATCTACCTTCTGGAATTGTTTCAGTAAGATTGGTAACAAGTCTCGTTTGAATGTCTGATAGAATTCAGCTGTGAATGCATATGGTTCTGGAAGTTTTGTTGGCAATTTTCTATTACACACGCAATCTTGCTTATTGCTAGTGGCCTATTCGGGGTTTCTATTTCTTTCTGATTTAATCTAGGAGGGTTGTATTTTCCAGGAATTTATCCACTTCCTTTAGATTTTTTAGTTTGTGCATGTAAAGGTGTTCATAATAGTCTTGAATGATCTTTTGTATTTCTGCGGTATCAGTTGTAATATCTCTCATTTCATTTCTAATTGAGCTTATTTGCATCTTCTCTCTTCTTAGTAATCTTACTATTTGCCTATTAATTTTGTTATCTTTCAAAGAACCAGCTTTTTGTTTTATTGATCCATTGTATATTTTTTGTTTTAACTTTATTTAGTTCTCCTCTCATCTCTGTTATTTCTTTTCTTCTGCTTGCTGTTGGTTTGGTTTGTTATTTTTTTTTCTCTAGTTCCTTGAGGTATTTAACACTATGAACATTCTTCTTGGCAATGCTTTTGCTGTATCCCAGAGGTTTTGATAACTTTTTTCACTATTATCATTCATTTCAAATAAATTTTAAATTTCTATCTTGATTTCATTGTTAACCTAAACATCATTAAAGAGCAGATTACTTCATTTCCATGTATTTGTATGGTTTGGAAGATTACTTTTGAAGTTGATTTCCAGTTTTATTCCACTCTGGTCTGAGAAAATACTTGATATGATACTGATTTTCTTAAATTTATTAACACTTGTTTTGTGGTGTGTCATATGATCTATTTTGAAGAAAGTTCCATGTGCTGATAAGAAGAATGTATATTCTATACTTGTTGGGAATAATGTTCTCTAAATATCTAAGTCCATTTTTTCTAGCATATAGTTTAAGTCCATTGTTTCTTTGTTAAATTTCTGTCTTAATGATCTGTCTTGTGCTGTCAGTGGAGAATTGAACTTTCCTACTCCTTCTGTTATAGCATCATGTTTCCTCATGCTGGCCCTTTCATACTAGACTTGCTCTTCCTGGCTGATACTTTATGCTTCCACCACCAGTACCTCAACTCCATCTAAGACATCAATTGATTCTTCCTACCATGCTCCTTTAACTCACTAGGGGCTGGAAAATTTTGTCTCTCATAACTATTGAGAAATTTTTTAAAACCTTGGAATAAAGTCTACTCTTTCACTATTGAGGTGGGATAACAGACACAGATAAATGTAGATAAATGTAGCTGTAGAGATAACAAAATAGTATTTGTCCCTATAACATGCTACAATTTAAAAATGACCTAACAACTCTTTGTTTGAGTGAATGCTGCTTTCTTCCTCACTAAGGAATATTGTTCTCTAAAATCATGGACTATCAGAAGCTTTGCTCTTTGAAATTGTATCAATAACAATAAGACATCCAACTCTTGCCTAGATAGCAGCTAAGTCACTTTGACCCAGAGAGACAGCTTTGATTTACAAACCAAATACAGAACTTCACATAAAGAGTTTCCATATTTATTTTAATTTTTTTCGAGGAAAGATGACCCTGGTTTCACTTTTGCAGTCTACACCAGATATTGATCCTTTGCACACAGCTCTGCTTTGCTTTGAGCCTAACAAAGCATGATTTATTGTCCTTTCTCTGCTCCACAATGTTTAGGGACTCAGCTAGGAATATTTGAAAGTATGGGCAATTCAACAATTGGGAACTGGAATTATGTAGACATTCCTTCAATAAATTTAAAGAGTATAACTGCCAGAGAGCTTGCACAATCTCTTTACACCTGACTTGGCTTCTCCATAGCATGGCAGCCTCAATGTAGTTGAAATTAGTTAATTTCTCAGTGCTCCAACTAGAGTTTCATCTAGCACAATACAAGCTGATTGCCTTTTATAAAAGCCTCAAAAACCATGCAGCTTCACTTCTCCCATATTGTATTGATAGACTGGTCACAAACCTGCCTAGATTCAAGGAAGAAAAATATAGACCCATCTATCAATAAGAGGTACTAACAAGAAAAGGTGATAAAAGACTTCATTTCAGGCATTCTCTTGTTTGCTTGGTTTCCCTTGCTTTCTTGTACCACTTAATTTGAAGAAGAAACCATGTTTTAAGCAGCTCTATTGGAAAGTTAACATGATAAGGAAACTAGCCCTACTAACAATAGTATCATGAGTGATCTTGCAATCTCATAAAAGACCAGTAACCAGAATCAGCCAGTTAAGGTGCTCCCAGATTCCTGACTCACGGAAATTGGATGATAATAAATGTTTATTGTTTTTAGTTTCTAGGCTTGGAAGTAATCTGCTATGCAGCAATGGTGGACTAATATAATCATGTAGAAGTACTTTATACAACTGCAAAAGAGGATTCATAAAGCTGACATCGATGAACAAGGCTATTTCGATGCCTAACCTGTTAAGTTAACAGACGCTTGTGTGTTAACAAACCCTTTGGTTTGAAATGAATTAGAATGGTATGGGCACTCACTCCTAATAAACATGAATCACAGTAAAGAAGGCTCTTTTTGTGTGTTTTTCCCTAAAATGTGCTGTAAGCATAGATCACTTCACTAACGAAATACAAAAGAAATGCTGTCATGAGGGGTATTGCAAGGTGTTAAAAAATGCCCCAGAGCCAAGAAATCAGCAGATCTAAATCCTAATCTCAATTGTTACTAGTCAGTTGTGTGAGTTTGGGCTAGAGACTACCTCCCACTGAAACTCAGCTTCTTTATTATTAAAAAAGAGGTCTTATCTATAAAATCTTTGCCCAGACCAATGCCCTGAAGTATTTTCCCTGTTTTATTCTAATAGTTTAATAGTCTTACATGTAGTCAGGCTGGAAAGGACAATGGAGGGATAGAGAGATTGATTAACAGATGCAAAAGCAGAGCTAGAGAGGTTAAGTAGGTTCTAGCATTATATAATACTGTAGGGTAATTATAGTTAATAATGATTTATTCTATATTTTCAAATAGTTAGAAGAGAGGAGTTTGAATGTTCCCAACAAAAAGAAATGATAAATGTTTGAGGTGACAAATGGTGATATACTAATTACCTGAGTTGGTTTTTGCATGTTATATACAAGTATCAAACTATTACACCATACTCCATAATTTTTTTAAAATTATTATGTGTCAGTTAACAATTTTAAAAAGAGGAGATTCAGCTATGTTAGAAGCTTTTAAAATTATTTTAACCATGACCCATAATGAAACCGGAGAAGTTCCCTTATCCCCCTTGCAGGGTGTGCAACAGGGGTGTGGCTCACATTTTCGGTGCCCTGGTACTCAAATCCCTAGGGGGAATATGCAGGGGGTAGGTTGTGGGGAGCACTTTGGGCTCTGACCCCACAGCAGCATCTAGAATTAGTGTTTACAGTTCCTGAAGCCCCAGTGTGCATGTGTAACAGTATTCTCTTTTAGCTTTGCTGTCTGCAGGTAGCTTGTGTTCATCAGCTTAATTAGACCCTCAGCCTTATTGCAAGGACAGAGGGCTTTCTGTATCCCAGGTTCTTGCCCTAGTGTACCGGAAAAATTGATTCACACATGGTCTTGGAGGTTGGATGCAAGGTTTTATAGAGTGGTGGAGGTAGCTCTCAGCAAGGTGAATGGGGAGCTAGAAGGGGAATGGAGTGGGAAGGTGGTCTGCCCCTGGAGTAAGGCCGCCCAGCAGCCAGACTCTCTTCTGACTGCCACTAACTGAATTCTGTATCATCCCTTCTCAATGGCCTTCTGGTGTCTGCTGGTGTCTGTTGGTGTGCTCTTCTGCTCCTCTTGACATCCAGCTGTTTGAATCTGTGCCCACTAGGGTCTTGAGTTTTTATGGGCAGAGGGTAGGTGGGTGTGGTGGGACAGAGTCATCTTGGAAAATGCAACATTTGGGCATAAAAACAGGAGTACCTGTTCTCACTTAGGTCTGTGAGCACAGGCTTGAGGGTGGAGCCTTTACCAGGGACCCCACCCTTCTCTACCTAGCATTTCTCTGCCCCTCTTCCATGTCAATGATAAAAAATATATTTTATATTATGATTGAATGCCTACATATAAATATATGTATCTAGATTTAAATGGAAGTTTTCTGATACAACACTTTACCCATTTTACATTAGATGCACTTTAGTATTATTTTGTTTTATTCTCTCCCATAAAAATTCCATTAGTCATGACTATTAAGTTGATTCATGAATATAGTTGAAAACACTGGACCTTAAAAGAACACTGTCTAGAATTCCAAGATTCTAAGTAAAAACATGATTCTAAGTAAAGAACAAATATTATTAAGGGGATTAGACCTGACTACACTAAAAATAGCCTATTAAGAAATAGAGCTAAGAGTGAAATTAAATTGCCATATTTGGGGCAAAATAATACAGTGACAACAGAAGAAAGTCAAATAGACATTCAGACAGTCACTGGGTTGTTCATTAATATGTTTGATTTATTGTTTGTAAGGTAGACCAGAATGAAGTGTACTAAAAATATCCAATCAAATTCATAAGGTTTAATACCAAATGGGAACTTATGAATTTACAACTATATGCAATAATATATTCCTGGTTGTGCCACTTATTAGCTGGCTGAACATGACTAAGTTATGTAATCTTTGTTTTTGTCATCATAAGAATATAATGAATGTCAAATGAAATAGTAGATGTAGGAAAGCTGTGAAAACTATGAAATAATTACAGTGATCACATGTATATATTATATACAATCGTAATTATAGCTTCCATTTATTCAGGGATTACTTATTTCAGACACTGAGTTAAAACCTTTAAGTGCATTTTCTCATCTAATACTAACAAAAAACTTTTAAGATGTGTACAATCATTATATATATTTTACAGATAAGAAAATGGAGAATAGAAATCACATAAGTTACCCACAAACCACCTAGGTAATATACACATTCTCTACTCTGTAGAAAAGCTAAAGCAAAAAATCCTTAATTCTATCTATATGCACACACATATACACACAAACCTACTCATCCACTAATCTCCTTCTGTAGATTGATTATAGTTCACTTTGTCACACAGGGCAAAAATCTGAGAGTCAAGTTTGATTCCTATTTTTGCCTTATATCTACATCCAATCCCATCAGCAAATTTTATTGCTGCTGTATATTCAAAATATGAGCAGACTGCAACCACTTCTTGCCATTTCTGCTATTTCTCACTAGTCCAAGTCATCACCATCCTCTTTCCCGACGGGAGTGAGGTAGCAGTGGAAGTGGTAAGAAACAACTCCACTTAAAGCCTTCCAATACCTTTCTTTTCCATGTAGAATAAAATCCAAACTGTGTACCCACAAGGCCCAAGAAGATCTAGCTCTTCTTGACCTCTCATACCTCATATCATACAATGCCTCCCACATAATTCAACACTCTTCAACCAGACTGACCTTGTTCTCTTCCTCTCATACATAAAGTTCTTTCCTACCTCACATCCTTTGCATCTTCTGTTCCCTGTTCCTCAAATATTCTTTACTAATATCTTAACATGGCTTGCTTCTTCTTATCATTTGAACCTCAACCCAAATATCATCTCCTCAGAAAGGTCTGTACTCATCTCCCTAATGATCTCCTCCCATCTTTTTATCCAGTTACTGTCTCTTAGATTACTAGTTTTTACTGTCTCTTAGATTACTAGTTTTTATTGTCATCATAACAGTTATCATTATCTAATTTTTTCTTGTTTGTTTAATATTTATATTTCGTATCTTTTGCTACAATGTATGCTCCACTAGGGCAGAAATCTTGATTGCCTTGTTGACTGCTGTATCCCTAGAACACCCAAAATCTTAGAATATGCCCTACGTGGTGCATATTTGTAGAATGTCAGAACATATTCATTGAATAAATAGATTAATTAATAAACCAAATTGAAACCTGGAGAGTGACTGTTAAGTCCAAAATCAAAGTAAGAGTGGTGTGCTGAATGACATTAGTTGGCTAGCTGACTAATTCATATGGTGCACTAGAATAACCACATATACCCCTTCCATCATGGAGATAAATCTGTGATGGAGAATTGAATATTTAGGTCAGCTGGTGAGGTCACCCTCCTCTTTGGAAAGGTCTTGAGAGACACTGAAAAATTGTCCCTCTTTGGATTTAACCTTTCCTAAATCCCTTGCAAACAAAGATCTTTTCCATCTATATATAATCTCTTTTCATGAAGTATAATGCAACTGATTGGGGCACAGCTATTGATACACGTACATTTCTGAGACTATATTCTGGGTACCTTGATTTAAATTTGGATATAAATTATTTGGTCATTCATTTATTAAATGTGGCTTTGGGTATACTATTGTCAAAATTTTAAAAATGTTCACATTTAGAAACATTACCTTAAGTTTTGAAAGATTCATTTTTTTGTCAACTGGTGTGTTTTTGTTCTGTTTTGTTTTGTTTTGTTTTGTTTTTGAGTGTCTGTCAAGGGCTAAACCTTCTTGTAGCTGCCAGTAATGCAGGAGTGACTAAGAGAGAAAGTCTCAGTTCACATGGTGTTCTTGCTGCTGTTGATACTATGAACTAATTACATTAATGTGTCCACAAACCACATGCCCCGCATCGAGCTAAACTACTTTATAACATTATATAAATAAGCTGCTTACAGGCTAGGAAACTGGGCTTAATGGGACACATCTAACCACCTCAAGGAAAGACAGATAAAGACAATGTCGATTCTATTAAAATAACTAGTGAACATTCCAACATCAAAGTCTACGAAGTTGTAATGGACTCTAATTGTCTAATGATCTGAAGATTAATGTTGAAACCACTTGCAGTACTGTAGCCACTAAAAGCCAAAAAAATGGAGATACAGTACCTCAAACATTGGTCCTTTCACTTTAAGAACCTTCTTTGACCCAGTCAACAAGCAAGATACAGTAGGTGCCTGGATATTCATGACTTCAAATACACAATAGAAGATTTGGCTCTGAAATGTGACAGATTGGAACAATCTCCATCTCAGGAGTCTGAGGCTCTGAGGCACATATGCATCAAAAGGGAAGGGGAAGAAGTAGAAGTGGAATAGCAGAAGATACAAATCAAAATGCACATTGCTTATTCTAACTGTTCTGGGTGTTGCTTTCTGAAAGTAAATAAATTCTGCAAAATTTACAGCTTACCCTATGAGTACATTGGCTAGACTTCTAACTTTCTTTGACCTCAGGTAGTGTGTTTTTAAAAAAAAAAAAAAAAAAAAAACTTAACCATATCCAGACTAAACAAAATGGATGCCAGATCTCAAAGACAAGGCTCATAGCCAATAGTGAGGAATTCAGATGCTTTTTTCTATTTCTTAATTTATTCATTCTTACAGTATTTGTTGAAAACCTACTGTAAGCCAGGCAAAATGATAGGCATCTGGGATATACATGGTGCCTACCTTTGTAAAGTCTACAACCTAGTGAGAGGGACAGATAATAATAATAAAAAAAGAAACCAATGACACAATAAGAAAAAGAAAGGCAAGACCAAGAGGGAAAAATGGAGTCTGAGAAGAACCAGAACTTTAACGTCTTATGGTCTTGTATAAATTCGGGTGAACCGTACATGTGCCTGTTGTGGTATCTGAGATACCACTATCAGAGATTCATTCGAGGGGTCTCAGAAAATCTGTCAATGTTTCAAATTTCTTTATTAAAATGAAAATACCTCTGTGGGAAGATGTTCTTCAAATACTCAGTTTCCTCAAATAACTCAGGTTCCTTTTTATCTTTCTACTATTCCATCTGGGTAAGGCCCATCTTCCTGGCAAATAGAAATCACAGAGAGAACCAGCTACTCAAGTTTCTGCATTCCCAAAATAGCTTTTACAGATCACCAAGGCAATGAGCCTCTGGTATGTCCTAATTCAAGGTTCTTTCCAGGCAATAATATGTAACCACATGATTTCTAAGGTACATTAAACTTGACCAAGTTCAGTGAGAGAAACAACTGGTAAGCACCATACCTTTAAGATCTCAAGAGTGTGGGCTCAATTTGACTCTTTCATGTGTAACCAAACTGCATTTACCTAATGACCTCATCTTTTATCTATGACACATACTCCTCTCACACTTCCTACCAGAACTTCTCCCAAGATGAAGTTAGCTCAGTCAAATGTGGCACCATGCCTAATAACTATTGACTTCATGTGCATGTGCTTTTCAACTTTTTGACCATAATCATAAGTGGAGTCTTATTATCAGAGTATTCAGGAATGGATTCTAATCAGTTCAGCCCTTACTGAAACTTTCACTCTGTTTTACCCAAATCCCACAGCATTATTGTCTTCTCTCATGATTTTGTTCAGAAGAATGTAAAATATCTCACAGATCTCCTGGATTCTTCTCAGTTTTATTTGTTTTTCCATAAATTCTCATTAACTTGTATACTTTTCTAAATTTACTAAACTCCTTTTATTTCCATAAACAAATGTAATAACTTTCCCTACTTTGGCAAGATAGATTTTTCTTTTGATTCACATGACCCAGTCAACAGTTTCTTCTTCCTACAGTTATTTCTTCCTCAAAATCAGGCTTATTTTAGTTATCTTTATAGCCATTTCAGTGTAATATAACATTGAGGTGGTGCAAAGTGAGTACCCATGGAATGATACTGACAAAGTCTATTAACTGATACCATTTTATAGAGTAGTTGATAGATCTTTGGGAGTAAGACTTCCCAAGGAAAAGACAGAGTGGAAAAATATATGGGTAGGAGATGTAAACTGGGAGATAGGGTTATAACAATGACTAACTGTTCCATTTCCGTGATTCTGCTTTGGGTAGGTCCTTTCTTACAAGGGAACATTTGGCGTTAGTTTCAAAAAACTTGTTTTTGTTTCCACAGAGGAACATAAACTGTCTCCTTATCAGAAATTTAAAATGATTTAATCCAATATATTTTTTTATTTTTTTCACTTAGCTTTCTGGAATCATAGAGCTAAATTAAATAAAAAGACATACAGAAAGTATCTAACACAATGCTGGCCCATAAGAAATACTTGGTAAATATTAATTTCCTTCCAAATTGGGGTCAAATTGTAGTAACTGACTAATCTCAGGGGCCTAAGTAACATCTCTTTTGTTTTCTTTAGAGCAGTGCTTCTCAAGGTGTGGTGCTTGGACCAGTAGCATCAAAATCACCTGAGAAGTTGTAAGAAATCACAATTCCATGCCTCACCCCCAACAAACTGAAATGGATACTCCGGGGGTGGGACTACAATTTGTGTTTTAACATGCCCTTTAGATTATTCAGGTTGGACACTCATGTTTGAGAAGCATTATAGACAGTTCTGCTTTGTTTCTCCCTTAAATGTTTTACTTGTTTTATATTTTAAACTGTAAACTACCTTAAATTGCTTGGCAAAATGCCAGGATATAAACCTACCTAAAATACATATTAAATGCACTGAACTGCCAAAAGATCTAAACTGGAATAGAACTCCTTCATACAAATCTTTGCAGTACCCCCAAATTTCTATTCACTGTAAGTTCTGCTTTAGAAAATTTAGGACCTTTGACTGTTTACCATTTAATATTGTCCTACTGTTCCTGCTGTTAATTGAAAAAAGTCTGCACTGAAATTCAAGTTGTGAATCAGGCATGAGTTTTAAATAAGCCGTGTTGCCTAATGCTGTTCCAGTCCATGAAATTCTACTTCCAAAGCTTATTCTCTCCCAATTTTCTAATTATTCCACATTAAAACTTTCCTTTGGGTCTGCCAACTAATAAATAGCATGCCTAATTACTTGAGGTGTCTTGAATAAGTATCTGATTATAGCTGCTATCTACATACAAACAGCTCTTGGCTATTAGACTTTTGAGTCTTGCATAGATGTCTGTTTTCTGCACACACACATTCCAGCCACCTGAAATAAGAGCCCAAATTTCTCAGGCACTAGTGGCTCCAGGTGGAATGGTCCTTAAATTGGTAATCTCCCTTGAAGTGTGTAGTAGACCCATCAGGGATGTTATATCCTTATAAGGCCTGTTGAAAATCTGCTAACAAATTAATGGTCTTAAAGGTTAAATGACAGTTTGACAAACATATGTTTAAAAAGGAAGGCACATGCCAGACGAGTGCCCTCCTGACACTCTGCCTGTTGGGGGGTAGTTAAAGCAGCATCGAATTGCAGGCTTTGGGGTCAGTTTAAGTAACAGAAAAGAAAACAGTGTAACATGTGGCAGACACAGGCCTGCAGAGAGGAAAACAGCTAATAAAATGGCTGTGTAAAGCAAGTAAAAATTTCTTCCCTACTCAGCTCTCAATACTGTTACAATAATAAACAATTATAAAATTCCCTTTGCTTGCTGCACAACTAGGAATCAGCCAAAACAAATGAATGGGCTGGAGAAAACCATTGCAGGCAATGTAATTTCCAACATCTTGTTAAAAGTTCTGATATTTTCAGGCAGCAAGATAAGGCATGGTGAAAGATACACGAACTGGAAATCAGGACACTAGGGTTTTACTCCAGGCTCTACCACGTTTGGGCTATGTGACAGTGAGCTTCAGCTTTCTTTGAAATTTCCTCACAGAAATATGTTACTATCATATCCTTGACTTTTACTGAGAATATGAAAAATGACCATGTGAAAAAATTTTTGTGTGTTTAGTAAAGCTTCTGTTTAAAAGACACTCATACACATGCAACTCCAACACTTACTGAATAATTAATATGGGGAAGACACAGTAGTAAGATGTTTATCTATATTATCTTATATAATGCTAAGAAAATATCCTATAAGAGAGATTCTATTATCCTGATTATTATAAACAAAGAAACTGAAGCTTAAAATGGTCCAAAGTATATGATATTGCTAGAATTTTAGCCTGGTTGTGCTTACACCAAATTCCATGTTTTAGTCACTGTGTCTTGTGAGGTACAGATGCTCTGTCTATAAAAATTAACAAGATTTATTCATTTGAGTTTTACTTTACAAAGAAGTCTGCTTCTTTTGGCTCATTTTATGTACTTTTATCAGATAATAAGAACCGTGTAAGTCAGTATATTTAACATTTTCTTTGTCTCCGTAGGAATTGAAATCTGCATTTGGGCTTAGTTTTGGCAACCAGCTTTTTGGCCTGTTCCTGATTACCATACTTCCTTTTCTTTTCCATTTTATAGCTCTTGCTCTTTTCTAATTGTCCTATTATGGGTTTTTATTTTTATTTTTATGTCTTTATTTTTTATTTATATAAATTTGTGGAGTACAAGTGCAATTTTGTTACATAGATAGTGGTCAGCTCAAGGCTTTTAGGGTATTCATCACTCAAATGACCTACATCATATCCATTACAAATTCCATCTTTACACTTAAAATTTTGTAAGTTCATCAAGGTATGATTTTATATGGATTATATTTTATTACTTTTTCCCTGGATATTGTTTGTTCATTTAATCTAAAGATTTCAAGTTTTTCTGTTTCAGGAAATTTTTTTCTACTCAAGCTTTTAAATTTAATTTTTACTTTTATTAGAGTAATATTAACTATCAAACAAAACTATTAAAAATAGTACATTTCCTACAAAAATATAGTCATCCCTTTCTTATACTTCCCTAAGACCTCAGGGGTAATCTCCAACAGTTGAAGGTATTTTTTTTCTGGCATATAACTCTGTATTTTTAAATTTGTGCTTATACTTAATTCATTAGACTTTATTGATGATGTCTTATTAACTGACACTACCCTGCTTTGATTTCACCTTCCTCCATCTTCCAAATATAGTTATAACACAATTATTTATTGGCTTAACAGTCATGTAAATGCTATTCACAGCTGAAGTAAGGAGTGTATAATGATTATGTTTCTTTGTGTGCAACTTTTTTTCCCTTGTTCATATTTGGCTCATTATTTTCACGGAATTGAAAGTGCCCTCCTTTTTCCATGCGCTTAGTTTCCTTTGCATCTATTGTTATGTTCTCCTCATCTTCCAATAGCATTCCAGTATACTTTTTCTCAGAATCAACACTATCAGATTATGAATTTCTGCTTTTAAAATGTCTTTTGATATTTGTTTTCAGAGGATACTTGCATCTAGATCCCTCCATTATCCTGGTCCAGTCTGAACTATTTGCTCTCTAGGCTTACTGAACAATTTTGATTATAGAGATTTCTTTATCTTTCTCCTTATACCTTCCATTTTATATTTTCTTCTGCCTTAGTTTATTTTTTCATTTTCCATGAGCTTTCTGAGAAATGGTGTATAGGAGGTAAATATTGTTTCAATGCTTAAATGAATATTCTTTTATTTTACTTTTTCTCTTAGTTTGGCTGAATATAAATTTTTAGATTGAAAACTAATTTCCTTGAGAATTTTGAATGACTTCCCTTTCTCCTTTCCTTCCTGGACTTAAATTACCTCACATGTTAGACATTTGATATTGCCTCTGCTTATTTTTTTCTCTATGATTTTTCCAATATATTTTTATGATTGGGTAATTTCTATTAAACTATCTTCAATTTTACCAACTTTTTACTTCATTATATCTATTCTGTTTCATTCTGCTTGACTTCTGATTGCATTTTCTCCTAGGAATGGGTGAAATTTTCCTTATCTATCCTTCTTTGTTAAATTCAAATACTATATTTTTCAGTCATAAAATTTCTATAGTTAATTTTTATATTATTTGCTTTTCTGCTGAGCTTTCTTGTTTTTTGATTCATTGTGAGCAAATTTCCATTTACCTCACCGAGCATTATAATGATAGAAACACTTTTTAAAAAGTATTGAGAATTTTAGAAATTCCTTTGTTCATATGAATTACATGTATCACAATTTATCATATTGGAAGTTAAAACTGATTTTTAATGTAAGAATATTTATGATGATATTAGAGCAAGGGTGTCATCACACATTGTAGAACCTCTAGGAAATTTCAGTGTACTCTTGTGAGACAATATTTTTATGAAAAACATTTTGACTTTGTAGATTCACTAAAAGGATCCCAGGTTGTACTTTGAAAACTACTGCTATAATGATTACTTACTTTGAAGTTTTTGACTGTTGATTCTAACATCTGGGTTGGCCTCTGTTTGATTGCATTTTCCCTTAGGAATGGGTGATGTTTTCCTGATCCCTCATATGTCAAGTAATTTTGGTTTGTATTTAAGACATGAACAATGTTATGTTGTGGAGACTTTGGATTCTGTCATATCCATATGAAGAGTGTTGATGATTTTGTTTTGGCAGGCAATTAACTTGATTACATTCCAACTGTAAACTTTGTTTTGCCTGCAGCAGACAACAGCTCCATTCTCTGCTCAGTTCTTTAATTCTTGGGTTGTAAGTGATTTCGTGATTTAAAATCTGCCTGGTGTGTGTGTGTGTGTGTGTGTGTGTGTGTGTGCATGTGTTTCTCTGTTTTTTTCTTTCAGGTTTTCCCCTTAACTCCCTGATGGCTGTGATTTCTTCAAGACTGATTCCATGCTTAATTTGGCAGGAGAAATTTCAGGCTTTCTATCATAGTTTCAGCTGTGCTGTGACTAAAACCAGCTTATGCAAAAACTACAAAAATGGGAGACTCACTGAAGTCTGTCACTTCATCCAAGTTTTGACTCCCCTCTACAATTTGCCTGCTTCCGATTCATTCTCCAGAGCTCTTAAATAGATATTTTATGTATATTTCCCAGAGTTTATATTTATATCTGCTGCAGAATCCATGTGTTATTGACTTATGGCTCCAAACTAGAAGTGAAATTTGCATGTCTTTAATTAAAGCCTTCCCAGAACCCTCATTTCAGATGAATTTGATGATCCTTTCTCTCCTATGAGTTACATTTGTAGATGTTTTATACTGTATATTTGTTTAATTTATCACATTAAATTTTAGTTATTTGTTGACATTTCTATCTCCCCAACAATACTGGCACAATGTCTTAGCTTTTCTGTTTCCATAATCACAGTTAGGTTCTCAATGAATGAACTGGACAAATTAAGTAAATGAGCATTTCAGACAAAAGCAATGGAATATGCATAGACCCTGTGGAGGGTGGGAGCATCACACATTAAAGGATCTGAAAGAAGCACTTTGTGGCTAAATCACAGAAAGTAAATGAGAGTGTACTATAAGGTGAGAATGAAAGATAATATGGCCAGACCTTGCAGAGATTTATAGGGCATATTAATAATTTTGCCTTTGTCTAAAGAGCAGTCAGAAGTATTTTAAGCCAGGTAAAATGGCACAGTGGCAGATCAGACTTCCTTTTAAAATCAAATGTCTTCTAGATTTATATGGTGATTGTAGATTGAATAGCTAATAGACCAGAATGGATAGAAGTGTACCACTCAGGAGACTACTATAAAAATCTAGGAAAGAGATGATACTTCAAAATGGGGTGGAGTTAGAATAAAGTGGATTATTTCAGGAGTTATCTAGTGTATCTAGAATAGATTACTAGCACCTGGGAAGAACTTGCATATAATTAAAGATAAATTCAAGTAGACCAAAAAGCAAAGTTGATAACCTACCAGTACTATACAGGGGATCCTTTTTAAATATGTGTAAGCAGGAAGATTCATTGTTCTTCCACACTATCTAACTCTGACTCAGAAGTAGAAATTTTGAACCCACCAGAAAACCAGGAAACTGTCATTCTGTTGCATAAATGCCCCATACTGAGGCAGCCAGAGGGCACTTTTTTTCTGTTCCCTGCATCCATATCGATACATCCCTGTATCAAGATCAAAAATTGTGGTTCTCATAAAATAACAATGTATTGCTCTGTGGACGTGCAACAAAATATGGTAGTAGGGTTGAAAGAGAAAAAAATTATGGTAGTAGTGCATACTTGGAATTAAAATATTTTATGTTCTCCCTTTGTTTTGAATGTCAGAAAATCAGGAATGTTAAGTAGGATATATCCTTTAAGTTTAGAAAAATTGCAGTAGATGAATTCCTGATATTAATCTTAGAACTACACCCAGATATGTGCAATTCAAGCTGCTGTTCAGCTGTGCATATTAGATGGGGATTTGACCAACACCAAGTAGACAAATTCAAATAAGATACATTCTAATCACTCAGCCTGTTGATCAACACAGGGACAAGAAAAAATAAAATGAAACAAACAAATTTTAGAAACCCTTCAGGAGAAGGTTAAGGTAACATGACCTTGAAGATTAAAAACAACAACAAAAACAACAAAAAGATACCAATGTATTTTTTTCATATGAAGCAAGATCCAGAGGTTATACATAATACATGAAGAGATAACCACAATAACATTGAATAAAAATAGAGATTGATGAACTAGATTCCAAGACAGACAACTAGATTACAAAGAAGGAATTATAAGAAAAATAAAAATGCATTTGATAAAATTTAAAAATCTAACCTAGAGTCAGTAAAAAGTACTGTAATAGAAGAAAAGACAAAGTTGAGACAGTCTCAGTAAATATTAAGAGAATAAGGAGAATAAAGATGTGAAACAAAATGACAGAGAACTTTAGATATGAAAGACAATGAATTAAACTGCGATCTAATTACTGTTTTAGAAAATATTGAATAATTTGAGCAAATACAATAATCAAACATGTAATTGAGGTACGATTTATTAGGTGAATTTAAAGTCTCAGTATTTAGATGGAAAAAAAGCTTACCATGTTTCAGGATAAATCAGAAAAAAACCTACATGAAGAAAAATCTTGGCAAAAATTTTGAAATACCAGGATAAAGGCAAAACTATAAAACATCCAGAGAGAAAATAGCTACCTAAAAAAATGTGTTGTTCTTAAACTTCTACTCTTTTACATCAAACATTGAAGGATAATTAAAGGATAATGAAGCAAAATATGCAATTTTGAGGGAAAAAATTTGAAAACCAGTATTTTTATTCCCACCTATCCTACACTGAATATACATAGAAAATAGGAAATAGAAAGACTTTCTCTAATAGTCTGGAACTTAAAAAACGGATAATTTATTTGTTCTTATTGAAAATGGCTTGCATATGTATCCCAAGTAAATTAGTTAAAATTAAGAACATATAGCGGCTGGGTGCGGTGACTCACACCTGTAATCCCAGAACTTTTGAAGGCTGAGGCGAGCAGATCACGAGGTCAAGAGATCGAGACCATTCTGGTCAACATGGTGAAACCCTGTCTCTACTAAAAATACAAAAATTAGCTGGGCGTGGTGGCATGCACCTGCAATCCCAGCTACTCAGGAGGCTGAGGCAGGAGAATCACTTGAACCTGAAAGGCAGAGGTTGCAGTGAGCCAAGATCATGCCACTGCACTCTAGCCTGGTGACAGAGTGAGATTCCATCTCAAAATAAACAAAAAACCAACAAACTAAATATATAAATAGAGAAGTCACTTATCAAGAAATTTGGGAATAATCGTTGAAAACATATAATCATAGGTCTGTATTTTCAAAAATTTAAATTGAATTAAAAGACAATTTGAATATAAAGTGAATTATATTTAGAGAGGAAGACTCAGAAGGTACTATTTTCTTCTTGACTTTACTAAATAGAGAACATAAAATAAAGAATCTTTTTGATAACTTTAATTGAAAATCTTTAATTGAAAATTCCAAAAAATTGGAAGATTTTTAATTAAAATGTACACTTTTCAAAATATGGGAGAAGAGACAAACCCAGATAATAAAGTAAGGAAAAAAAAAACAAGTAAAAAAGAAACTACTGAAAGAAAATAAATCTTGTGACCCCAAACTCACTAAGCCAAAGGGAAAAGTCAAGGTGAGAACCCAATCATGCAAACCTGCTTCCCATTTTGGTTCCTAAATAAGATGGCTACAAAGATGAAAAGCTATGTATCTCCCTCACATTTTTCCAACAAGGAAATTTCTGGTGGGATCCAAGATCTTTGCCCTACAATGATGGTGCTAACATTCACCATGGCAATGTAAATTGATAGCTTAGCTTCGCAGGTGTGGGGAAATAGGACAGAATTCAAAGTCACCCTCTGCTCACTTGGGACAAATGCATGTCTGATTGTTTCCTCTGCCCTATTGTCTACTTTATCTTTTGTAAAAATGCAGATTCACTGAGCCAGACAAAGGCAATAATATTTTCCCCTACCCCTCTCTCACATAAAAATTGTGTATTTCTCAATATCTCACCCTTTCCTCTTTAAATATTGGAACCTTCAAAACCATCTTAGGAGAAAGGCACAGACTTGTCTCTCAGGAGTTCATCCTTAACTTTGGCAAATAAATATCTTAAAATAATTGCTACTTGCCTCAGTCATGTTCCTTGATTGACAGAATGTAAATGGGAAGAGCATGCAGCTAAAAAGAACTCACCAAAAATGTACACACAATTATTATATCTCATGTATAATAATAAAAAGAGTTTTAACCTACCTATTGAAAGAAAAATACTTTTAGGTTAGGTTAAAAATCAAAGTTCAACTCCAAAATGCTTATAAAACACACAATTAAAATTAAATTATACAAGAAGGTTAATCATTAAACAATGCAAGAATATTTAGTGAGCAACCTAAACAAAAACAAAGTTAGAATAGCAAAATTAACTTCAGACAAGCAGAAGTCAAGTTAAAAGTATTATATCAAAAAGGCTTAGTTTGTTTTTATCCAAAGTGTAATCTAATATGAAGGTTATAATGATTATCACCCTTTCTTTTCAGGATAACAAAGCAGCAAAATGTATATGGAAGAAAATTGCTAGAGAGGAAGGGAAATCTGAAAACAACGTAATTGAGGTTATTCATCTACTCAATCTTAGAACCATCAAACTAGCCAAAAATAGAGACAGAATAATTGTATTATATAGTTTGAAAGTTTGATTAATAGTTATATAAATCAGATTTTCTATTTTAGAAATAGAGAATGCTGCTTTTTTAAGTGTTCATTGAACATTTATGCAACTTAATCTTTCTATTTTTTTTTTTTTTTTTGAGATGAAATTTTGCTCTTGTTGCCCAGGCTTGGAGTGATCTCGGCTCACTGCAACCTTCGCTCCCTGGATTCAAGTGATTCTCTTGCCTCAGCCTCCCCTATAGCTGAATTTAAAGGCACCCACCACCACACCCAGCTAATTTTTTTAAATTTTTAGTAGAGATGATGTTTCACCACATTGGCCAGGCTGGTCTCAAACTTCACGCTTGAGGTGATCCAGCCACCTTAACCTCCCAAAGTGCTGGGATTACAGGTGTGAGCCACTGCATCTGGCCAGCAACTTATCATTTCTTTTTTTTCTTTTTTTCTTTTCTTTTCTATTTTTTTTTTTTTTTTTTTTTTGCTCCTGTGTGCAATGGCATGATCTTGGCTCACTGCAACCTCCACCTCCCAGGATCAAGTGATTCTCCTGCATCAGTCTTTCAAGTAGCTAGGATTACAGGTGTGTGCCACCACGCCTGGCTAATTTTGTATTTTTAGTAGAGATGGGGTTTCTCCGTGTTGGTCAGGCTGGTCTCAAACTCCCAACCTCAGGTGATCCACCTGCCTTGTCTTCCCAAAGTGCTGGGATTACAGATGTGAGCCACTGCGGCCAGCTGCAACTTGTCATTTCCTAAAGACAAAGAAAATTCAGCACAGAACTAGAAAGTAGAAATTGTACAGGCCATACTCTTTGACAAAGAAAAAAACAAAGTTTAAGTAGAAAAGAAAAGAAACATTTCACTGACATTAAAATGAAGAGAAAAAAAAACCTCATAAATCATTCCTGGGGCTAGGAGCTCTAAAGTAAAATAAAATGCAAATAAAATCAGGATGCAACATAGCTGACAGTATCTCTTCACCCTGGCTACCCAAAATAATTGCAGGTGAAGTTTCTGTGTGTTAGTTTATGGGTTCAGCTTTTATTACAAAAGATGCTGGAGCTTTCCTCACAGGAGGTTTTATTTAGTAGGCTTGAGGTTTTGGTTTCTAGTCCCTAATATATAAAAACAAACAAAAAAATCTCATGAGTATTTCTGACATGAATTTAGTAGCATTACAGTCTTGCCAATGCACCACAACATAGCAGTCACTGATTGTTTGAGATTTCACCCAGAGTTCTTTGTCTCACAACCAAGAAAATTAAGGAGCATGGATGCAAGGGTGAGGTTGGAGGAGCAAAAGTTTAATGAGCAAAAGAAGAAAGCTCTCTGTAGTGGAGAGGGGGCCCAAAAGAAGAATTCCAATTATGATACTGAGTCTGGGGGTTTTATGTACTGGGAAGGAGAGAAATGTTCTGACTGGTCTGGGGAATCTTTTGAAGAAAGCACCACTTAGAAACAAGTATGATATTATAAAGAATCAATTGAAGGCAGAGGTGAAGGCTTGGGACAGGACCTTGGCCAGGGACCACTTAGGGGTTAAAATGATGATTCACCCTATGTAAATGAAGAATTAGACTGCAGCCAATTACAGAAAGGTAAATATATATAATATAGGTGAAAAGTAAGAAACAAATGGGTAAAAAGCAAGAGATTAAGGCATGCTGAAGAGAGAGAAAGTGAGTTGTTTCTCTGTGCTCACAGAGTAAGCATTTACATCCAAGGACACAGGCTCTTTCTTATCTGTGGCCTGTAGTTTGATTTTTCAGGCTGTTCTTTGTTTGAAGGAGTTTTACCAAAGACCTGCCCTAACCGCCTACATGAGTGGTTTCTTACATTCTCCTCTCTCAGTCCCTCTCAGTAGGCTATCAAAGTTGTAGTCTGAGACAAATTCAAATCCTTCAATGTTTTTATTAAATGAGGTAAAGAAATTAGAAGAATAAAGGAAAAAAAGGTCCAGTTTCATTCTCCTACATGTGACTAGCAAATTATCCCAGCACCATTTGTTGAAAAGCATGCCCTTTCCCCACCTTATGTTTTTGTTTGCTTGGTCGAAGATCAGTTGGCTATAAGTATTTGAGTTTACTTCTGTCTTGGTTCCTGAGAGGCCGGCACGTCTGCCGGGGACTCTTGGCCAGCAAGAGGGTCCCAATCTGAATAGGGGAGTGCGCGGAAGAAAAGGTAGACAGAAAGCGGGGTCTGAAGGGCTGAATAAGCAAGACTTGAACAGCAATGCTTAAACAGCAACTTTATTTTGCACATGGTTAGTATATATATTTTTTGCCTATAGTAATTACAGAAACAAATACCATGGTAATTACAGAAGCAAATACCATTGTCTTATACGTGAAAGGGAACGGAAAGTCCTTGGGATACAAGCTCAGGCAGCAGATAAGGATAATAGAATCAGATACCTTAACTGGGTACAATCAAGTTACACAGGTGGGTCTCATTAGCAGATGGGTTTTATTATCAGGGTGAGGAAACCTCTAGTTAAAAAGTTAATAATCTAT
>CAUYQU010057491.1:0-26185 GCA_963574635.1 Cheracebus regulus | reverse complement strand
TTCCATTGGTCTATATCTCTGTTTTGGTACCAGTACCATGCTGTTTTGATTACTGTAGCCTTATAGTATAGTTTGAAGTCAGGTAGTGTGATGCCTCCTGCTTTGTTCTTTTTGCTTAGAATTGACTTGGCTATGCAGGCTCTCTTTTGGTTCCGTATGAAGTTTAAGGTGGTTTTTTTCCAGTTCTGTGAAGAAGGTCATTTGTAGCTTGATGGGGATAGCGTTGAATCTGTAAATTACTTTGGGCAGTATGGCCATTTTCATGATATTGATTTTTCCCAATCATGAACATGGTATGTTTCTCCATCTATTTGTGTCCTCTCTTATTTCGTTGAGCAGTGGTTTGTAGTTCTCCTTGAAGAGGTCCTTTACATCTTTTGTTAGTTGTATTCCTAGATATTTTATTCTCTTTGTAGCAATTGTGAATGGCAGTTTGTTCTTGATTTGGCTGTCTTTAACTCTGTTATTGGTGTATAGGAATGCTTGTGATTTTTGCACATTGATTTTGTATCCTGAGACTTTGCTGAAGTTGCTTATCAGTTTCAGGAGATTTTGGGTGGAGACGATGGGGTTGTATACATATACAATCATGTCATCTGCAAATAGAGACAGTTTGACTTCCTCCTTTCCTATTTGAATATCTTTTATTTCTTTTTCTTGCCTGATTGCTCTGGCTAGAAATGCCAATGCTATATTGAATGGGAGTGGTGAGAGAGGGCAACCTTGTCTACTGCCAGATGTCAAAGGGAATGCTTCCAGTTTTTGCCCATTCAGTATGATATTGGCTGTATTGGCTGTTGGTTTGTTGTAAATAGCTTTTATTATTTTGAGATACGTTCCCTCAATACCTAGTTTATTGAAGGTTTTTAGCATAAAGGGCTATTGAATTTTGTTGAAGGCCTTCTCTGCATCAATTGAGATAATCGTGGTTTTTGTCTTTGGTTCTGTTTATGTGGTGAATTACATTTATAGACTTGCTAGATGACATCTTCTTCCAACAGAAGGCTGTTTCGTCTGCATTAAAATTCTGTTGTTTAGTGTAGCCACCTTTAGCAATGATTTTAGCTAGGTCTTTTGAATAACGTGCTGCAGTTTTTCTACCAGTACTTGCTACTTTACCTTGCACTTTTAAGTTAAGGAGACATCTTCTTTCCTTAAACCTCATGAACCGACCTCTGCTACAACTTTTCTTTTGTAGCTTCCTCACCTCTTTCTTAGCCTTCCTATAACTGAAGATAGTTAAGGCCTTGCCCTGGATTAGGCTTTAGCTTGAGAATGTTGTGGCTGGTTTGGTCTTCTATCCAGAGCTCTAAAACTATCTCCACATCAGTGACAACACTCTTTTGCTTTCCTATCATTTGTGTGTTCACTAGAGTAGCATTATAAGTTTCCTTCAATAACTTTTTATTTGGATCCACAACTTGGCTGTTTGACATAAGAGGCCCAGCTTTTGGCCGATATCAGCTTTTGACATACCTTTCTCACTAAGTTTAATCATTTCTATTAATAGCTTTTGATTTAAGTGAGAGACATGAGACTCTTCCTTTTACTTGAACAGCTTAGAGGTCATTGTAGGGTTATTAATTGACCTAGTTTCCATATTATTGTATCTTAGGTTATTTTGGGAGGCCTGAGAAGAGAGAAAGAAACAGAGAATCAGCTGATTGGTGGACCAGTCAGAGCATACACATTTAGTGAGTTTACCGTTTTATACAGGTGCAGTTTGCGGTACCCCAAAACAATAACAATAACCATTGTAACATCAAAGATCACTGATCACAGATCGCCATAAAAGATATAATAATAATAAAAATGTTTGAAATATTGAGAGAATTACCAAAATATGACATAGAGACACAGAGTGAGCACATGCTGTTGGAAAAATGGTGCTAATAGACTTGCTCCACACTGGGTTGCTGCAAACCTCCAATTTGTAAAAAACCCACTATCTGCCAAGGACAAAAAAGCAAAGTATAATAAATCAGGGTATACCTGTACTTGTCTGTCTGTGGCTGGCTTATTTCACTTAATATAATGTCCTCTGATTTCATTCATGTTGTCACAAATGACAGGATTTTCTTCTGTTTTAGGGTTGACTAGTATTCCATTATTTGTGTTATGTTTTCTTTATCCACTCATCCCTTGATGGACACCTAGGTGACTCCATGTCTTGGCTATTGTCAATAATGCTGCAGTGAACATGGAAGTATGGCTGTCTCTTTGACATACTGATTTTATTTCCTTTATGTATATATCCAGAAGTGGGATTGCTAGGTCACATGATAGTTCTCTATTTGACTGTTCTAGGACCCATCATACTGCTTCCCCTAATGGCTGTATTAATTTACATTACTACTACAGAGTGTGAGGTTTCCCTTTCCTCCACATCCTCATCAACACTTACCTTTCGTCTTTTTGATAATACCCATTCTAACAGGTGTGAGGTAATATCTTACTGTGCTTTTAAATTGCATTTGTCTGATGATGAGTGATGTTGAGCTTTTTTTTTTTATATGCCTATTGGCCATTTGTGTGTCTTGTTTTGAGAAATATCTATTCAGATTTTTTGCTCATTTATTAATTGGTTTATGTGTTTTCTTACTGTTGAGTTTGTCTGAGTTTCTTATATATTTTGCATATTAAATCCTTATATATATGATTTGCAGATAGTTTTTCCCATGACATAAATATTTTTCTAACTTGAACTTAGCAAAAGTTAGACCAATATAAAAAGGCATTATTAAATAGGTACACAAATTTTGCTGCCATCTTGGAAAATATATAATGAAAAGATTTTAGGTGTTAATTTAAAATGTTTATTTCTTAAGAATTACATGGTAATAATAATATTGGCAATAAATCATTATAATAACAACCATTTGTTAAGTAATTTTAATTACTTTACATTAATATTGTATGAGGCACTTCATCAAGATTATTATTTATTTTTTTAAGCTGATATGAATATATTAATACCAAACAAAGTAGACTGTTAGGCAACAAGCATCTTTAGAGATAAAGAATAATATGTCATAATAATAACAGTTTTAATTTGCCAGGAAGATTGAACGATTCTAAATTTGCATTTATCAGTTATCTGTCCTGATACTGTATAAGTAGAAATGGAGATAATTGCATGAAAAATTGGTTAAAGCCAAAACATAGTAAAAAATTCTAATACTTTTTTAAATAAAATAAGCTGGAAAAATTAAGAAGGATATAGAAAATCTGAACTACAAAATTAACCAAGTGACCTGATGAATATATATAGAATACTGTATTCAAAAACTGTAAAATATACTTAATTTTAAGATACAAATGAGAAGCATAAAATATAGAAATAAAGCCAGAAATCAATAAGAGTATAACCTTACTTTTTAAATCTTGTAAGATTATTTAATTCTCCAAACAACCATGTGAGGTTAGTATGTTCGTTAGGAGGGAACTAAAATTTGGAGTTGTAAACACTTTGCAAATGTCTTATGACTGGTAAGGTGACTAAGCTAGGATTTGAGACAAAGACTCCAAACTGCGTTCTCAGTTTTTTATCTGTCTTATTGTTTAATTTGTATTTTTGTTATTGCTAGCTACATTAAGCATTTTTCAATTTATTTCTTTCCTCTTGTAGAATTTACTGTGTCTTGCTAGTTTATTTATTGGAATATTGATTATTGTTCTCATCAGTTTGTATGATCTTCTTATGTACTATAGGTGGATACCCTCTGTGAATATAATATTTGTTGAAAATATTGGTCTATTTCTCTTTTGGATTGTTTTTATTATAAATATTGGGTTCTTATATTACTATTATTTTCTCTACATAACTTTTTCTGATTAATTGACACCTCGTTATTATTCTTCCAAAGAGCTGATGAGCTTTTCTATCTAAAATACAATTATCCCCTGGTAAGTGTGGGGGATTGGTTCCAGGACCCCCTCTCCCTGCATATAGCAGAATCCTTGCATACTCAAAGTCCCACAAGTCCCGCAGTTGACCTGAGAAATATGCTTATAGGAACAGCTGGCCTTCCATATCCATGAGTTTCCCATTGTATGAATACTGTATTTTTGACCTGCCTTTGGTTGTGGATGTGGAACCTGTGGCTATGTAGGGCTGACTATACTTATTTTAAAAATTCGGTGAATTTTCTTCTTTCTCTGCTAGCCTTGATATGGCAAGATTAAGCCTTCCTCTTCCTCCTCCTCAGCCTACTCAACATGAAGATCATGATGATCAAGCTCTTCGTGAGAATTCACTTTTAACGAATGAATAGTAAATACATTTTCTCTTCCTCATGATTTTCTTTTTCTCTTTTTTTAAAAAAAACAGATGGGCATTCCCACTATGTTGCCCAGGCTGGTCTTGAACTCCTGGGCTCAAGTGATTCTCCCATCTTGGCCTCCTAAAGTCCTGGGGTTACAGGTGTGAGCTACCACACCTGGTGTCTGATTTTCTTTTTCTGTTCTTTTTTTAAATTAAAAACAAGATTCATGATTTTCTTAATATTTTTTTCTCTAGCTTACTTTATTGTAAGAGTCGAGTATATAATACACATTGCATACAAAATATGTGTTAATCAACTTTATAGTATTGGTAAGTCTTCTGGTCAAGAGTAGGCTATTAGTAAGTAAGTTTTCAGGGATTCAAAAGTTATATGTGAATTTTCAACTGAGAGGGTGCAGTTGGGAGGGGGGCAGGATTGGTGCCCCAACCCCTGCATTGTTCAAAGGTCAACTCTGTGTGTCTGTGTGTATGAATATGAATATATATATACATATATAGTAAATTCATATTCACTATATATGAATATATTTTTATAATTTATATATAGCTTATATCTATGCACACACACTATATATTCAATATATTTACTATACACACACACCACACACACACACACACACACACACACAACTTTTGCTATACTGGCTGTTTTGGAGGCAAAAAGAACAAGCTGATAAGCTGATATAGTAGTATTCTAGCAAATGAATGCAGAAGTTGTGTGAGGGAAGAAATGAACATGTATGGAGTATATGTTACGTGTTTGGCATTTTACATATAAGGCACGGAGTCTGGTTAGGAACCTTTCCTATTAACCCTCTCTTGTTACGGCAAGGGCCTAAAGTTAGTTAGTTGGTTGCAATAGGAGAAGGAAAAAAGGAAGCAGTAATACAGGCTAGGGTAACCTCTACATCTTTCCTTTTCTCTTCAATAACACATTAAGTGTTAAACTCTATACCAGATGCAAAATTTTGAAGAATCTCTAGTAATTTTGGATTTTACATAAAACCCATCATTTTCTGGCAAAAAGTGCTACATGAATGAATAATCCAGGTAAAAGCAGATTTATACTTTTGAACTAAATTGTGAACTTTTAGAATTAATTTTAGCTGAATATGCTACTTATCATGAGACTGTTATCTACTGAACCAGAGGAGCCATACTGGCATTGATCTATGGTGAACTTATGCATTTTTATGAATTTATGTTTTGGGGAAGACATCATTGGAGTAAATTATGCAACTCTGCTCTTTAGCTGTCATCTATAGCTCATTGCTTCTCTTCTGGTTTGTATGATCTGTTCCAAAGGCACTTCATATTCTAGATGAGAGAACAGAGTAAAACCCACAATTGGCCTCACTTTAAACTAGTCAGACTAGTTAACCCAGTTACCTTTACAGCTTGGGTGACAATGTTTTTTATGATATTTAAAGGATCTAAGGAAACAATAAATATAATGATGGGTGACATTTGAATGGAAACCTATTGTTTACACACACTTTCACAATACATTATTTAATTTTTATAATGAATAAAAGAACTATTTTGAAAGTAGAATCTGATTTCAGTTTTCATGTGTTATGCAATGCTGGTATTAGTAGAGAAGAAGGCTTAGAGTTGTCCAATTAAAAACTTCAGATACAAAGGGTTTCTGACATAGAAGAAATTTTTCATCTCAACTTAGAAAGGAAAGGAAAAAATAAACACATAGATAAACAAAAAGAGAGGGACAAAAACTGAAAAATGAGGGAGAAATTCTTTACGTTGAAGACAAGGTCAGGAGGAAGTTTCAGCATTTCTTCCCTAGTTTGAATCTTCTCTTTGGAATGATTCTTAAATGTTTAAGCCCGAGAGGTAGAAACTGAAACATTGACACTCCCAAGTCATGTGCAGATTTTTAAGTAGTGACTCTTCACCTTTCAAGGTTGATGATGATGAGGATGAAGTTAATGTTTACTGAGACTTACCTTGGATCACATATCATGCTGACAGATTTACAGGAAATATGCCATAATCTTTACAATAACCCGATTAAACAAACCCTACCATCTCCATTTTCAAACAAGGGAAAATGAAGCCTAGAGAGGTTAATCGGCAGCTAGTGCGTGGGTGAGCTGACTGGATATCAGACGAACTGACTCCAAAGTCTGCACATTTAATGATTATACTTTATTATAGGGCAGATACTAAGGATATTGTAGTAGGGTTGTCTGAACAAAAATGTTGCTATTTTGCAATATATTCTAATCAGGTGAGCTGCTGGATCAAATTTCCCACCAATCGCTATTCACATTAGTGGCCTTTATGAAGCAGCCTGCAACATCTGCTGCACAAGCCGTTGGGCGGGATGCACTTCTCCGCTAGACCACTGGGAAAACGCAGTGGTGCCTGCATGAGGCAGCGAGCATGGCTGGAAGTGAGAAGGAGGCTGAGCCCACTCAGCTGCAGCCCTGCATGGCAATGTTTGGCTTTAGCTGCTATTCCTGGTCATGTCTATTTTATTGATGAAAAACCTGACGCTCAGAGAGATTTTACCAAATGTTTTTATTAAATTGTTATTTTTGTCAGAGACCAGATGGTAATATTTTAGATTTCAAGAAATTTTTGTTAAACATAAACAGCATGAAAGATAAAGGTCTCAAGACTCCCTTGACCTTCGAGCTCCTCTGGAGACTCAATATATTAACACTACAACATCCATTAATCTAGATAATTTCTTTAGGGGAAGACGCTTTCTATATTTGACTCTATTCTAAAAACACTGGGTTCTAATAGAGAAGAGATATTCCTCTGGAGAGGTGTTTTTTTTTTTTCTCTTCTCAGAATGGTGGCTTCCTTGCTGCTTGCTTTTGAGAAAATGTGTGTTCTGTCAGCAGCTCTGAGCACAGATCTGGGCGCTGATCAAGACTCTGACGTGAGGCCTGAGAAAATGCAGAACTGAGGTAAATAGTTCCAGGAAACACTATACAGCCTGTCACGATGCTCTGCAGTATTTCAAATGTTTTAGAAAAAGGTGAACTTGAGGGGAATATGAAAAAAAATGTTCAGTTTAGTCAGAAAAATAGAAAATTCTAGAAAGCAAAAAGTGAGTTTTTATTTTCAGTGTTATATAAGCATAGCTTTTTGCTTTCATTAAAAGGAGGAAACATCAGTGAGCTTGAGTTTGGGCACACGTGGAATAAAAGCTGAGTGTGTTATCATGACCCTTGAGGCTCTTTGCCATTTGGCTTCAGTGATTGCATTGACTGTCACTCCCTCACAGTGCTTGTATCACACTGGCCTTCATTAATTTCCTTGTACACTTACTTTGACCTAAGGAACTTTTGCTTCTGCTGTTCCCTCTGCCTGAAATACCCTTCTTGCTTTTCCCATGGTGGATTTATTCTCATCCTTCAGGTCTCAGCTTAAATACTATCTTTTTGGAAAACCATTGCTAGACTGTCCTAATCAGCCCCTGCGTTCCCCCTTCCCCTCCGTCTTGTGTGCTCGTCTGTGGCTCTCCTCTCCTTTGGGACACATGGAAAGAGTATACTTTCCTGACACCCTTACAGGCGGGTAGGCCTCTGGGGTTGGCCAACAGAACATGGCAGTGATGTGATGGTGCCTCTTATCACCCTCGGTGTTGTCCAGGCATGAGAGCAATGTGGAGCAGGGCCCCTGGCAATGCGTGGTATAGAAACACATGAGTAAGAAAACAGAACATAGGAAAACACAACTTTATTATGACACTGATATTTTGGGGGTTGTTTGTTGTTGAAACGTAACCGCTTATGTCCTATCTAAAACATCATTGTATTTTATTTTCTTTAGAGCCCTTGCTCCTTTTTGAAATGATCTCATTTATTTATTATGATCTATTCCCCACCCTACATTGTCAGGTACATTGGTAGATACACAATACACTAAAAGATTAACTTTTCCTGGGGCCTGTGGATTCTTATCAATCTCAATCTTAAAAAAAAAAGCCTTTCAGAATAGCCCTTAGGCTGTCTGCTAACTGCTTCATCGTGGATCTGGTAAATACGGAGATGTCCTTCGATGGCCTTTGTTGCAATAGGCGAGGTGCTCACTGCCTCAGTGCTCTCCCTGCCTCAATCATTTATCCTGACAGAGGGAAGCTGCCTAACTAATTCTGGGAAGTCCATAAACTGAGCAGGACCAGGCAGAATGAATACTGTTTCCAGTTCCTAATGAGTGTGTCCTCCAAATATGTACTCTAGGAAGGAAGAAGGCATGTATTTCCAGAGTCTACACAGATCACGTTCTCTACCATATGTTCTCCCCTTGCCTTGAGCCGCTCAGCCAGATAGAAGGAATCCACTGAACCCTTCCAAATGGCACATACAAGGAAAGAGGAAAGTTTGTTTTCTACCATGCTAACAATGGAACTAACCAAGGCCTTTGTGATTTTCCTTTTTCCTTGCAGTCCTTAGAGGCTTTGTTCCACGCCAGCTTCTCCTGGCTCTTATAGCCCCAGTTCTCTGGCTTCAAGGCTCAAGACAGAGTGGCCTTCCTGGGCTCACTGGCTCCTGGCTCTGTTCTACCATTGCCACTTCCCGAACACCCCACTAGGCTCAGCTCCCTGCGCTTGGAGGTGATCTCTGAGCAAGTATGGGTATTGGTATTGCATTGCCTTCCAAACATGGAAGAACCTCACATATGGGCAGCACTACTTCACTCCTCTTTCCTCCCTAAAATTACCTTCATCTCCTGCTAGGAACTGGGATAGACCATATTATATATTACTTTCAAGTTTTCCTTTACTTGTGCTGTTCCTTATTACCTTTCATTGACTGGCTAACTCCTAGTTATTTTATAAGACTTGACCTAGGCATTGTATTCTAAGCATGTCTCCTATTGGGTTAAAAACTCCTCCTCTGTGGCCCAAACAGCACCCTAGAAGTACTTTTGTTTAATTACCTACCATAAAGTACTCAATGATCTGTTTACTTGTCTGCTGTACTGGACAGTGAGTTCTCCAGTGGCAGGAATTTTATCTTATTTATCTTTTTATTTTTCATGCTTGATGCATATTAGAAAGTCTATGAATGTCTGATGACAGGGTCCTCTTCAAGTCAACATTTCAATCTATTGATTTGTTAAAAATTTACTGAGGGCCTGCTGTTCCCCTGAGGGCCTGTGTAACCCTTAGGATCAACCTTTATTTAGTTCAAATGTATTCTAGGTCTTGGCTGAATTTGCATTTTCAGCAAGCACTTCAGGTAACAGGCAAGAGAAACATGGTGTCCCCAACCATTGCAGCTCACCAGCCTCGCCTTAGATGTGTTAACTCCGTGTAAAGACACCTTTAAGAAGGTCTCCATTTAGAAAATAAAGGGGTTGCATTGCATCAGACGTTTCCAAATTGTGTTCCCTGAAGTGTTGTGGGGGTTGGTGAGAGGAATGAGGATGAGAGATTATTGAGTTGACCTTTGTCTCTTCCTCCGTCTTCTGCTCCCTCTTCTACGTGAACATCTCCTCTTTTATCTGTTTTATATATTGAAGGTTCTAGATAATGTTTCATTTGAAAAGGGATTTGTTGCTTTTAAACAAGTTTTGGAAATTTTGATAAAAGTTACGTATTTTCCAAAGGCCTTTCTGCTTCTAGTGTTCTAAGAATTTAGGGTTCTTTTGTGTTCAAAGTACTGTGCTGGGCACAGGGCACAATAGGGTATGTGAAGATAAAGAAGACATTGCCTTTGACCTCCCAGGAACTGACAATTTAGCAGAAGAAACAGACTTGCGTTAGTGATATCAGGAAATTTGAATAAAAGTAGTGGAAAGAGGGAGGGGAAGAGAGTACTAAGCGTCAGCTGTCTGTGGGAATCGCCCCCAAATGCAAGCCTGGTTGTATGGTCCCTATCCAAACCCATCTTAACAGCCTGGTTGGTGACTGGGACCTTCCCTGGTCTTGACATAAGGCACCCAATTGACGATGGCAACCCAATTCTCAGCTTCTTGCTTTATTTTTTTATTCCTCCATGGGACTTTTAGGCAGATATATTCCATATCCTTAGCATTGTCCTTTATTAAAAATGTAGATGCCACATGTCTTGGCAATTTTAATTAGAAGTCAGATACTATAAAGAAATGAAAGAATGTCACATGCTCATGTACTGAAAGAATTAAAATCTCGAAATGTCTATACTACCCAAAACAGTCTACAGATTCAATAAAATCCCTATCAAAATTCCAGTGGATTTTTTCACATAAATAGAAAAAAATATTATTTCATTAATTTACATCTTCCTCAATTTATTTCATCAATGTTGTATAGTTTTCATTGTACATATCTTTCACCTCTTTGGTTAAATTTGTTCTCAAGTATTTTATTTTATTCTTGATAGTATGATACATAAAATTTGCTTCTCAGTTTCTCTTTTGAGTAGTTTATTGTTAGTATACAGAAACACAACTGAGTTTTGTATATTAATTTTGTATTCTGCTACTTTATCGCATTTGTTTCTTAGTTCTAACAGTTTTTTGGTTAGAGTTTTTAGAATTTTTCTATATATATGATCATGTCATCTGTAAACAGTGACAATCTGACTTGTTCCTTTGTAGTTTGCGTGCTTTTTGTTTCTTTCTCTTGCTTAATTGCTCTATCTAGGACTTCCAGTGCTATATAGAATAGAAATGATAAGCATGGACATTCTTGTCTTGTTTCTGATCTTAAAAGAAAAGCTTTTACCTTTACACTACTGAATGTGATGTTACCTGTGGGCTTGTCATATAAGGTGGGCTTTAATAGGTTGAGGTACCTTCCTTCTATATCTAATTTGTTGAGGATTTTTTTCTATGAAAAGAGATTGAATTCTGTCAAATGCTTTTTCTGCTTCTATTGAGCTGACCATATGATTTTGATCCTTCGTTCTGTTAATCAATTTCACATTGATTTATTTGCATATGCTGAAACATCCTTGAATTCCAGGAATAAATCTCACTTGATCATAGTGTGTGATCCTTTTAGTGTGCTGTTGAATTTGATTTACTAGTATCTTATTGGAGATTAGGAAATCTATTTTTGTCAGGGATATTGGACTGCAATTTTCTTTTCTTGTAGTGTTCCTGTTTGGCTTTGGTATCAGTGTAATGCTGGCCTCATAAAATTAGTTTGAAAGTATTTCCTTCTCTTCAATTTAAAATAATTTGAGAAAGATTGCCATTAATTCTTCTCTAAATGTTTGGTACAATTGATCTGTGAAGTGATCAGGTCCTGGGTTTTTCTTTGTTGGGGTGTGTTTGATTACTGATTTGATTTCTTTAGTCATTCAAATTTCTTTACTCTATTCAAATTTTCTGTTTCCTTATGCTTCAGTCTTGGAAGGTTGGGTGTTTCTAGGAATTTGTTCATTTTTTCTAGGTTACCCAATTTGTTGGTGTATAATTTTTAATAGTAACCTTTTATTCTTTGTATTTCTGTACTACCAGTTGTAATATTTCTTCTTTCAGTTATAATTTTATTTAAATCATCTCTCTTTTTAACTCTAGCTAAAGGTTTGCAAATTTAGTTTATCTTTTTAAAAAGCCATCTGTTAGTTCCATTGATCTTTTTGATTGTTTTTCTAGTTTCTATTTTATTTATTTGTGCTCTGACTTTTAATCATTTCCTTTCTTTTGCTAACGTTAGGGTTAGTTTGTTCTTCTTCTAGTTCATTGAGGTAAGAAGTTTGGTTGTTTATATGAGGTCTCTCTTATTTCTCATAAGAAGTATGGAGTGGTGCATTCCATGCATTTTGGTATGTTGTGTTTCCATTTGTGTTAGTCTGAAGATTTAAAAATCTTTTCTTTTGATTTCTTCTTTTACCTATTGGTTGTTCAGGAGTGTGTGGTTTAATTTCCATGTATTTGTGGATTTTTCGATTTGCCTTCAGCTTTTGATGTCTAGTTTCTTACCATTATAGTTAGAAAAGATACTTGATATGTTTTCAGTATTCTCAATTTGTTATGACTTATTTTGTGGCTTAACCTATAATATATCCTGGAGAATGTTTTATGCACACTTGAAAAGATGTGTTTTTTTTTTTTTTCAGCTGTAGTTGAAATGTTGTGCATATATCTACTGAACCCATACAGCCTACAGTGTTGTTGAAGTTCACTGTTTCCTTATTGAGTTTTTGTCTGGGTGATATATCCATTGTTGAAAGTAGGGTAGTGAAATCTGCTATTTTTGTAATGCTATCTATTTTCTCTTTGTTTTTCTTAGCATTTACTTTATTATTTAGGTGCTCTGATGTTGGATACATATATATTTATAATTTTTATAGCCACTTGATGAATTGACTTCTTAATCATTATTACAATAATCTTCATCTTTTTTTATAGTTTTTGACTTAAATGTATTTTGTCTAATAAAAGTATAGCTACTTTGTTCTCTTTTGGTTATCATTTGGATGGAATATGTTTTTCTGCTCCTTTACTTTCAGTATATATGTTCTTAAAGCTGAAGTGAGTCACTTGTAGACAGTACATTGTTGGATTTTGTTTTTTGTTTAAATACATTCAGCCACTCTGTGTCTTTTGATTAGATAAATGACTCCATTTACATTTAAAGTAATTATTGATATGGAAGGACTTACTATTGCCACTTTAAAAACTGTTTACTCACTTTTTCTTTTTTTGAGATTGAGTCTCACTCAGTCACCCGGGCTGGAGGGCAGTAGTGTGATTTCGGTTCACTGCAACCTCCATCTCCCAGGTTCAAGTGATTCTCCCGCCTTAGCCTCTGAGTAGCTGGGATTACAGATGTGCACCACTACACCCACCAATTTTTTAAAAATAGAGACAGGGTTTCACAATGTTGGCCAGGCTGATCTCAAACTCCTGACCTCAAGTGATCTGCCTTCCTTGGACTTCCAAAGTGCTAGGATTACAGGTGTGTGCCACCATGCCCAGTCTGTTTACAGACTTTACTTCTCTTATTTCTTCCTCTCTTGGTATCTTTTATTTTGTGATTTAATGATTTTTTGTGGTGGTATGCTATCATTTCTCTCTCTTTATCTTTTGTGTATCTACTGTAGGTTTTTTTCTTTGTGGTTACCATAAGGCTTACATAAAACATTTTATAGTTAGAACAGTCTATTTTAAGCTGATAATAACTTAAGTTCAACTACATAGAAAACTCTACACTTTTACTTCTCTTTCCTTGATATTTTATGTTATTGACATCACAATTTATATCATTTTATGTGTGTACTCAATAACAAATTATGGTAACTATTTTTATTTTTAGTACTTTGGTCTTTTAACCTCTATGCTAGAGTTAAAGGTTATTTATGCACCACCATTATATAGTATTAATACATTCTAAATTTGACTGTATTCTTACCTGTATAGTAAGCTTTATACTTTCATGTTTTCATGTTATTAATTAGCATTCTTTCATTTCAACTTGAATAACTCCCTTTAGCATTTCTTGTAAAACAGATTAGGGGTAATGAACTCCCTCAGCTTTTTTTGTTTGGGAAAGTCTTTATCTCCTCTTCATTACTAAAGGGCAAATTTTCCAGGTGTAGTATTCTTGGCTGGCAGTTTTTTCCTCTTTAAGCACTTTGAATATATTATGTTGCTCTCTCCAGGCCTGCAAGGCTTCTTCTAAGAAATGTTTTGTTAGTTTTTTGGAGGGGTTCCTTCCTATGTAATAAGTCATTTTTCTCTTGCTACTTTTAACATTTTTCTTTGTCTTTGAATTTTTGAGAATTTGATTATAATGTGTTTTGGTGAAGATCTCTTTATGTTTAATATATTTGAAACTTTTAGGGCTTCATGGATATGGATATTCATTTTCTTCCCCAGATTTGGAAAGTTTTCTATAGTTATTTCTTTAAATAGACTTTCTGCCTCCTCCTTTTTTTCCCTTTCTTTCTTTACTTTTTTTTTTAACTTCCATATGCATGTATGGTTTGCTTCATGTTGTCCCATAAAGTTCCATAGGCTTTTTTTTCACTCTTATATTAATTTCTTATTTTTTTCTCCTCACTAGGTAATTTCAAATGATGTGTCTTTATGCTTCTTAATTCATTTCCTCCTGAATAAGGCTGCTGTTAAAGCTCTCTATGGAGTTTTTCCATTCAGTTATTCTGTTTTTCAGTTCCAGAATTTCTGTTTTATTCTTTTTTTACAGTTTTAGCCTCTTTGTTGAATGTTTCTCTTAGTTCATGTATTATTTTTCTGATTTTGTTTACTTGTCTCTCTGTGTTCTCTTGTAGCTCACTGAGCTACAATGATTTTTCAGGCAGTTTGTAGATCTTCATTTTTCTAGGGTTAATTATTGGTGCTTTATCTTGTTTTTCATGGTGTCATGGTTCCCTGATTGTTTATGATTCTTGTAGCCTACATTAGTGTCTGCATATTTGAAGATGTAGGCATCATTTCAAGTCTTTACAAAGTGGTTTTGGTAGAGAAAACACTTCACCAGTCATTCTGTTCAGAGATTCTGGGCAGGCAAGCTGATGGGGCCCATGAACTAGCTTGTTGCTGGAGTCCTTGGGTAGGGTAGCCTAGTGCTTGGGTGATTGAATAGGCAGGTCTGGTACCTGTGTTCACAGAGTATGGCCTTATACCTGGGCCCATAGGGGTAGGCCTGGAACCTTGGTTCACTTGGGCATACCTGTAGCTTGTGTCTACATGGCTGGGCCTGGATCCTGTATCTTTGGGGGCCAGCATGAAGCCTGGGTCTATACGGGCTGGCCTGGCACTGGGGCAGGCTTTTAGCCTAATCCTGTGGGTGGTTGGTCTGGCATTGGGGTGGACCTACAATGTGGATACACAGGTGTAAATCTGGAGAATGAGACCACAGGGGCTGGCTTGATATTGGAATAGGCCTGGAGCCTTGGTATGTAGGGGCAAGCTTGGAAGCTGAATCTGTAGGGGCTGGCCTGGCACTTGATTAGGCCTATAGTGTGGGTCTGCAAGGGTTAGCCTGGAGCCTTTGGCTAGGTGGGTTGTTGTGATGCTAGGGTGGGCCTGGAATTTGGGACAAGAGTGCTGACATGGAACTTAGGCTTGCAGTAGTGAGTCTGAGGTTGAGGTGAGCTTAGAGCCTAGGTTCATGGTGGTGGGCCTGATGCTGTGGCAGACCTAGAGCCTGGGTCTGTGGGGGCTGGCCTGGGGCTTGGGTCCATGGGAGCAGATATGGCATCAGGGTTCACTGGAGCAGGTCCTGTTCATGACCAAGTGGGATACTCACCTCATCTCTTTCCCCCAAGCAGAGGGTATCTTTCTCAGCACTGCATTGCATGGGGTTGGGAGAAAGGTGACTCAGGTTATGAAACTGTTCTCTTCAATGTCTCTTTTATCATTTCTGTGCTCCACCCAGTGCTATAATCTGTCACCTGAATTACTTAGCTCTTATGCAGGTGTTTGCATTCAAATTGTTGTTCAAATTCTTGTTATGTGCGGGAATAAGTGCTGGAGATTACTATTTTGCCATCTTGCTGATGTCCAAGGCTCCGAGTTTGCCTTCCCGTGCCTAAAGTATTAACTTTCATTTGGCAAGTGGTTAAAAAACAATTCTATGTTAAAATAGGTTTCTAAATTAAGATTCTCAAAAGTGTAACCTGAAAGTTTTGTAGTTGATAAGCCTACACGTTTAATAAGAAAGTGAATGCTCCACATTTAGTGGTAAAACTCAAGGAAAACATATGCAATCCTGGTTAAAATGAAAAAAAACAAACACACCCCTTAGAAACCAAAACAAAGTTAGGCTGACTTCAATGTTAGGGATGTGATTACACAATCAATGCACTGTGTCATAACTGGAAGTGTGAAAACCTGTTTAATCAAAGGAACCCTCACCTCCCTAGAAACCCTGGGGAGGGAGAGAAAATGCAAAGTCATTTCTGTTTTTACCAGATAGGACTTGTATGATTTGGTGATAGCCACTTTGCGTCTGTATATTACACAAGGCCAAGATTTATTGTTTTATCTGTGTGCTTTTAGTCTGTAGTATTAAAAATGATAACACCTTAAATGCAGGGCCATAGTTCAATTATCTAATCAGTGCTTCTAGCTCAGAAGTAATATTACTTTAGAAAACTCCTCAAATAAACATTGCCAGAGATTCACAGTGTTCCCTTTATGCCACTGAACTGAAGACATAGATCACTCATTATCTACAAAAACAACCTGGGAGAGGTCATTGAGTTGTTATCTCTAGAATCTAGGCTTTTCTATCCATCTAAATGATTTTGAATTGAATTCATTTTTTGATTTGGATAATTCACCTTATTATTTTTCACTACATTTTCAATTGGTAATATTTTGGTTGGCTTTTATTAATTCAATGAGGATATTAATTTTTCATTTTCCTGTAATTTTTAGACACATCTAGGCAAGTAGTAAATTTGTTGACTCAGCCTGATGCTGTCATATTATAAATGTTTCTTGTGTGTTTATAATAATGATGATGAATCTATTGCTTCTGTCTTCAAAGCTTGATTAGTCCAATAGGAGCGGTTAGTTTAATTTTAGGTGTCCTGGGTCTTTTTGTATTGAGAACCTCTCTTTGAATAAAATTACAGTTGCTAGATTATTTCAATGAGGCTACTCTTGGAGAGCTCAACCAAAGGATCACTGTTTCTCACCAACCTGATCTAAAGTGGTAATAACAGGTAGAGGAAGACGGACAGTGGGAGGCTCTGCAATATACTGTGAATTTAACAAATTTTTCAAAATTTAATGCGTAATGCAAGTGCCATTTATTGAATTTATTATGTACATTAAGATCTTTACCTACATATTTTTACCTAACCCTCCCATTAACCTCCTATAGTATTTTTATCAGAGAGGTTAGTAACTTGTCTGAGTTATTGTAGAGTGAGTATTGAAGTTGAACTTCGAACCTAGGTCTGATTCCAAAAACTCAGGCTTTAAACCACTGTCCCTTACTTAAAATTTCTAATATGGAAAACAGAATAATTTTTATCATTGAGTCCTATTAAGGTACAATGGTTTCCTTCAGATCCTTGGGCAAGTAAATGAATAAGAACTCCTTATTACAGGCACTTAGGCCATGTAGTGCCTTCTGTTTTTTTTTTTTTTTAACCCCTTAGTTTGCCCTTATGGTTCTTCAAAAACATAGATTCCTGAAAAATTATTGCATTCAGAGAGAGAAGTATATGCTTGGTTATGTTTACTTTCACTTATTACAAAGCAGAAAACATGATCACCACTCACCATCTCCCAGAGGATCATTTCCACTGCAAATATAGCAAGTTTGGAGACAATTATACAATCCAGGCATCACCATAACCTTCAACATCATCATCATCATCAATAATAATAATAGCAGCTTTTATTAAGCATTTGTTTTTTGCTTGGCCCTGCTCTGAGGAATTTATAAATATTGCATCTAATCTTCACAAGAGCTGTAAAAAGTAGGTAGTACTAATATTCCCAATTTATAGTGGGGGAAGCTAAGATTCAGAGGTTAAGTGAATTTTGCACAAGGCCTGTAGCCCCTTTGTTTTGGCTGATTTCTCCCTTTTGGAATAGCTGTATTACCCAATACCTGTACTCCTGCAGTATCTTTAAAGTAACTAACTTGTTTTTGATTTTACAGACACATAGGCAGAAGGAGCTTGACTTGTCTCAGATGAGACTTCAGACTGTGGACATTTTTTTTTTTTGAGACAGCATCTCACTCTGTTGTCTAGGCTGGAGTGCAGTGGTGCAATCTCAGCTCACTGCAACCTCTGTCTCCTGTGTTCAAGTTATTCTCCCACCTCAGCCTCCCAAGTAGCTGGGATTACATGTGTGCACCACCATGACTGACTCATTTTTATATTTTTAGTAGAAACAGAGTTTCACCATGTTGGCCAGGCTGGTCTTGAACTCCTAACCTCAAATGAGCCACCTGTCTTGATCTCCCAAGGTGCTGGGATTATATGCATGAGCCAGGTACCTGGCCCTGGACTGCGGACTTTTGAGTTAATACTGAAATAAGTTAAGATTTGGGGAGCTGTTGAGAAGGGATGATTGTATTTTGCAGTATGAGAAGGCCATGAGAGGGGGCCAGGGGAGAAAGGATATAATTTGGATTTGTGTCCCTGCCCAAATTTCATGTTGAATTATAATCCTTGATGTTGGAGGGGGGAGTTGATTGGGTCATGGGGGCAGATTTCTCCCTGCTGTTTTTGTGATGGTGAGTGAGTTCTCATGAGATTCGGTGGTTTAAAAGTATGTGGCCCTTCCCCCTTTGTGCTCTCTCTCTCTCTCTCTCTCTTTCTTTCTTTCTCTCTCTCTCTCTGTCTTTTCCCAAATGAGGGAAGATGTGTTTGCTTCCTCTTTGCCCTTCCACCATGATTGTAAGATTTCTAAGGCTGTCCATCCATGCCTTCCATATAGCCTGTGGAACTGTGAGTCAATTAAACTTTTCTTTGACAATTGCTCAGTCTCAGGTAGTTCTTTATATCAGTGTGAGAATGGACTAATACATCTTGTTTTTAACAACCTCAACAGTTTTGAGAAGTACTGGTTAGGAATGTTGTAGAATGCCTTTCTATTAGAATTTGCCTGATGTTTTTCTCATGACTAGATTGGAGGTATGGGTTTTTGGGAGGAGGATTCCTGAGATAAAGTGCCATTTCATTACATCATCTCAAGGGTGTATAAATGGAGACTAAGTTTAAAGTGGAGAAACCAAATACTACCTCAGTCAGGTGATCAAGGTAATCATGTTTTTCTTACTTTTCATACATATTCTTTGAAAGGAAGTCACTATACCTAGTCCATACGTAAAGAGTGAGGAGATATCTATATATCTATAGGAGTATAGATACATATTTATAGATATAGATTTATAGATCTATATATCTATAGGGATATAGATATATAATTTGGGATATAGATGTAGATACATAATTTTGTTACTTTTTAAACATTTTTGTATTTTCTGTGTTGCTATACACTTTGAATAAACATTATTTTATCAGCTGCACACAATACCTTGGTATACTAAACTATATCTTTACAGCTAAACATTTAACATGTTTCTTTTTTTTAAAAAATTGTTCTTGTTTCTTTTAGAAAAGAGTCTTGGAAGTGAGATTACAGGTTAAAGGCATGAACATTTTGAGATTCTTGGTGCACATAGTTTCACCAAGGACTTATACTAGTTTACACTTTGATTAGCACTATTTGAAAATGACCCTTTTACTTGTCCTGCAACAATACTGCTTTCATTATTTACCTCTTTGGTTAAGGATTTGGCAAAGTAGTGTTTTACTGTTATTTTAATTTGCATTAATTTTATGATTTCTAAAGTAGACAATTTCCCCATGCATTTCTTGTCTAAAGCTTTAGCTTATTCATGTGTAAATTAGGATAATAATCTCTACGTTATAGGGATATAGCAAGAGTTAAATATTATCTGTTAGAAAGGGTTCTGTAGAGTGTGAAGTTCCAGATAGACATCAATCATCAACCATCATAGGAAAACTTTCAAAGACCCTTTCAAAGACTTTAGGTCTTAGGTTGTCCCTAAAGGTTTGACAGATTTGAATGTTGACAACTTGTTACCACACTAAATATTTTGAATTTGGGAAAGAAATACAGCCATACATTGTTTTATTGTGCTTCACAGATATTGCATATTTTTACAAATTGAAAACTGACGCCATTTTTCCAAAGCATGTGCTCACTTTGTGTCTGTGTGCCTGTAATATTTTAAAGCAGTAACTTATTTTAAATTAAGATATGTACACTTTTTAGACATAGTATTATGGAACACTTAATAGACCACAGTACAGTGTACACATAACTTTTATGTGCACTTGAAAATCAAAAATGTGTGTGACTCACTTCATTGTGACATTCACTTTATTTGGTGATCTGGAACACAACTTGCAATATCATTGAGGTAGATGTCTTTCACTCAGAGACATCTTGTTCTTTTCGGAATCACTACACCATTACCTTACCACTGTACCTTAAGAATTTATGAAATAGGTGACAATTAAATGTATGTAGTGTATGAGATACAAATGGGTAGTTCATATAAAAATAAATCTAAAATATATAAAATAGTTTGCCTAATCAGACAACAACGAGGATCCCGGGGTTTCATAGCCCACCTCCTCCACTTCACCCATGGGACATATTTGGGTATTGTTTGTTTAGCTAACTGACTCCACCTCAATCTTTGAAGACAGAAGGGACAAAAGTGGCACGAGTGGGCTTTCTCAAGAAAATTAATTAAATAAATAAGAAAGTACATTCTCCTAAGGCCTGTATTCAGTGACAGAGTGAGATATTAGAGGTGTTGAATATAATTAATGAAAACATTTTGAAGTATAATGTGTTTTGTGACACTGTTGGTCCTGTTGATATCTATATATTGGCATAAAAATAACTCAGAAGGACAAGTTAATTATGCTAAAGTTGATATTGTTGCTGTGCAGAGGTGAGGCCACAGAAACTAACTGATCCTCTTTGGGAATCAGAAATAATCTGTCTTAGTCAGCTGGACTGTCACAACAAAATACGCAGACTGGTGGCTTAGACAACAAATATGTATGTCTTATAGTACCAGTGGATGGGAAGTCAAGGTGTTGGCAAGGTAGGTTCTATTCTGAGGCCTCTTCTCTTAGTTTCTATGTGGCTGCCATCCTACTGTATGCTGACATGACCTCTTCCTTGCACATGTGCATGCGTGAAGAGACAGACAGAGCTTTCTGAGATTTCTTCTTATAGAATCACTAGTCTCATCATGAGGGCCTAAGCCTCATGACCTCATCTTATCCTAATTATCTTCCAAAGACATCTCTGAATATCGCCACAAGGTGGGGTGGGGGGGGGGAGGTTAGGGCTTCAACATACAAATTTTTCAGGGACACAAACATTTAGTACATAACATCATCTGAGTGTTAATGTATTATACCCATGGATGTGCACACATACACACACACACACACACACACACATCAGGTACACAAAAGAAAGAATACATCATAGATCATGGATAGTGTATTATATTTTTATCAGTTCTTTTAAAAGTCAGGTACATCTCATAGCAGACACAAATATTAGAAATTAATCAGATTTAGATTTATTTTCTCATATAAAAGAAGTCTAGAGGTAGGTACTTGCTGGCAGTAGTTCAGCAACTTAATGCTCTTTGGTCCAGGGTCTTTACGATTCTCTTGCCTTTATTTTATGTTTGCAAGATGATGGCTACAGCTACATTTTTAGCCCTTGTGCCTGTATCTCAGGCAGGATAAAGGAAAAAGGAGAAAGCAAAAAGGGGTGTTCTAGCTGAGTCTTTTAAGGAGTTTTCCAGAAGCCGTATTCAATGACTTCTGCTTATATTTTCTGAACCAGAACTGTATGTCATGTGGCTACTGCTATATGTAAGGAAATCTGGAAAATACAAGTTTTATCTGTAAACATTACTGTGCCCTCTGAAATGTCGATTCTGTTAATAAAATAAAAAGAAAAGAAGGACATTGGTTTGGAAGCTAGCAGTATGTACCACAGCTACATTCCAAGAACTAAAAAAAAAAAAAGTGATTGACAGATCCTTTCTCAATGGGTATATTCTGTTTTGCTTCATACAGCAAAATAGAAGCTTGGGAAATTCCTGTTCCAAAGGGTTATTTTAACAGAATATTTCAAAAGGAAACCTTACTTAAGGAGATTGGGGAAGACAGCGTACTTTAGACACTGGAGTTTACCCAGAGCACAGTCACTGTTTTAATTCAACTGCAACCTGAGGAAGATTTTAGCAGCTGGCAGCTGCTCTGCTTCAAGACTGCCTTCTGGCTCTCCTGTCGATTCCTGCTGTTGGAGCACAGTGTTTTCTTTCACTCACAGACATCTTGTTCTTTTCTGAGTTACTGCACCATTACTCATCTGGAGTTGGCTCCTTGTGGGTTTCATAAGGTTATCCAAAGAGACACAGGGACATGAAGAACCCTGAACTTGGGAAGATCAAGTGTAGGGTGTTAAGAGATGATATGAGGTGTTTTCAGGGTCACACGGAGTCAGTCAAGGCTTTTAAATTTGTAAATTGATGAGTAGCTGCTCCACTTCTGCTCTAAGATGAAAAGGAAATTCACCTGTTCCTTGAGAAAACTAGGGCTCTAGATAACTGTGGTTGTAATTTATACCAAGAGTAATGTGGAGGGTGGAGTTGAAGCCAGGTACACTCAGGTAGGCATTATAGTAATTCAAGTGAAAGGTTATGAGAGAAGATAGGAGATTCATTGCTGGGAGCTCAACCATTGTGGAAACCAGCATACCGATTCCTCAAAGAGCTAACAACAGAAATATCATTAGACTAGCAATCCCATTTCTGGGTATATCCAGAGGAATATAAATTATTCCACCATAAAGACACATGCATGCAAATGTTCACTGCAGCACTATTCACAATAGCAGAGACATGGAATCAACCTAAATGCCCATCAGTGACAGACTGGATAAATAAAATGTGGTACATGTACACCATGAAATACTATGCAGCTATAAAAAAGAACAAGATCGTGTCCATTGCAGGAACATGGATGGAGCTGGAGGATATCATCCTTAGGAAACTAACACAGGATCAGAAAACCAAATACTGCATGTTCTCACTTAGAAGTGGGAGCTGAATGGCAAGAACTCATGGACACAAAGATGACAGTAACAGACATTGGGGTCTTCTTGAGGGCAAAGGGTGGGAGGAGGGAGAGGAGCAGAAAATACTGACTATTGTGTGGTAAAATAATCTCTACAACAAACCCCTGTGACATGAGTTTATCTATATAACAAACCTGTACACGTACCTCTAAAACTAAAAAGCTAAAAGAAAAATAAATCAATGAGCCCAGTAGAAGTCCCTCAAGTATTATTGTTGGTAAAAAGTTCTTCTCTTGTCGATGAAGACACTGTTTATTTCACATATTTTCTCAGGTATTACCTGTCAGTGGATACACATATTAGTAAAGAAAGCAAAAGAAACAAACAAACAAACAAAAAAGAACAACTATCAAACACCTGTTGAGCATTTCTTATGTGCCGGGAACTCTTTCAAGCTCTTACTTAATCCTCACAACAACTCTAAATTAGGTCTCGTGATTATCTCCACTTTACAAATCAGAAAACAGATCCAGAGATGTTGGTAAATCATTTGCACAATGTCACACAACCAGTTAGTGTGGAACCTGAATTTGAGCCCAGGTTTAATTACGAAGCCCAAATGATCAACAACAACATGATATTGTTTCATTACAGTGGAAACAACATCAATGACACTGGCTCTAGCCTCTCCTGTTTTCACAGAACCTCGATTTCTTGTAACATGCCCCTCAAGAATTTTTGCCAACAGAGATTGTCTCACATGCCCTCACAAACCACTTAACTATCATGGGGCGCCAATGCTGGATCTTTCTAAGTCCTTAGGCATGATGGATCCTGGAATTTTTGAGAAGCACTGCTGTGGGGTGGGTTGTAGCAAAAAAGAGGACTCCATTTTTCTGCTGCACTACATGTGGGGAGCAAGACCTCAAAGCTGTACTAAGGTCTTGCTGCGTTTTAAGCCTTCTTTTCAGATTTTTATTTACAGCCTCTCTTCTCTCTAGGTCTCAAATATGAGTCCAGCTGGTGACATATCAGAGTAACAGCCCCCATTTTGGGCTCATACGTCCTTGTCCGTCTTCCACTAAAACTTAGTTTTTTTGTTGTTAGCCAAACTAAATATGAATGGTTCCTTCTCAGACCTGAGGTTTCTCCGTAGAGGCTGCTCAGACACACAAGAAATGGGCTTCTATGCAACCTGTTCTTCAGTTCCCTAAACACAATCAGGCACGTCTGAATCCCACAGCAGGCCCCTCCCAGAACTCTCAGTAGCATCCCATGAGACACCACCAGTTCCACAAATCGTAGCCGTCCCTCTATCTATACTCCCACAGCTGCTGTGAACTCCATCAAGCCCAGAGTAGAAAAAAAGGCTGCTTTTCAGACTTGCACATACTCAAGCCAGGGGGTAATACTCCAGACTTCATTGTGGTCTTGCTTTCCTCTGACAAGTCATAATGAACACTGTGCTCTGCTCATCCTCCCTAACCTGCTGGTAAAAACATACGTACATGAGGCTCACTGAGCAAAGAGGCTTTGTCTTGGGGAAGAGCAGAACTACCTTCATCCCCACATTTTTCCGCTCTGTGCACAGGGATTTACATTTCTGGACCACATTCTCATCTGTAGGTTTTACAAAGGCATGAGTGATGGCTTTGCTGTGATTCAGGCAATTCGTATTTTTCTTATAAAAATGGAAAATGGCTATTGTCTCTTCCCCTCCCTGTCACTGAGTAGCCTCATCTGGCAATTATTCCTGCCTCCTGGAAGCCTGAGCTTTCTCAAAGCCGTCTCACTGTGAACACCAATCAGCTGGGGGCCTGACTAGGACAAAGCAGGTGGAAACAGAGGAACATTCAGGTCATGCTGTTTCCTTTCTCTTGTTCCCCACTAGATTGGGACACTTCTTCTCCTGCCCTTGGACATCAGAACACCAGGTTCTTTGGCCTCTGGGACTCTGGGGCTTTCACCAGTGGCCTTCTGGAGCTCTTGGGCCTTTGGCCTCGGGTACCATCAGTTTGCTTGGTTCTTAGATGTTCAGACTTGGGCTAAGCTATACAAAAAACTTGTCTGGGTCTCCAGCTTTCAGACAGTCTGTAGTGGAACTTCTCAGACTCGACATTGTATGAGCCAATTCCTCTAATAAAGCTCCTCTCATATATCTGTAACTCTATATCTAATCTCTATCTATCTATCTATCTATCTATCTATCTATCTATCTATCTATCACTCTATCATCTATCTATCTAGTCTATCTCCTTTTGGTTCTGTCTCCTTAGAGAACCCTAATACACCAGCCATAACTTCCAAGAATCTTATACCACTTTGAGGAAGCATACAATATTTTAACAAATTCTGTGTCCATAGGGGAGGGCTTAACAAATAAACTTCCAGAGCTAACTTCTCATCAATTTGGGAAGGAGCTTGCAATATTTTTTTATTTTTTTGAGACGGAGTCTTGCTCTGTCACCAGGCTGGAGTGCAGTGGCACAATCTTGGCTCACTGCAACCTCCGCCTCCTGGGTTCAAGCGATTCTTCCGCCTCAGCCTCCTGAGTAGCTAGGACCACAGGTGCGTGCCACCACACCCGGCTAATTTTTTTTTGTATTTTTAGTAGAGACGGGGTTTCACTGTGTTGGCCAGGATGATCTCAAGCAATGTTTTTTAACATTGAGCAGTCATTAAAATTTTTATAACTTTTCTGTGGGTATGTCTGAGTACACCCAGCCACATGGATTCCAAAAGTCCCTGCAGGGTGGTTTTCATAACTCCTTCTCACCTCCCTGGGGCTGGCACAGCCATACATGCATCTCTTGGTATTATTGCTTGGCAAGGAATTTGGCAGGTTGTTAAAGAGGAAATGACAACCTCTAATAATAATAATATTATGATAATAATGATAGCTATATGTCAAAAGCACTTGCTATGTGCCAGACACTGTAGTAGAGACCTGGACATCATTTCATTTTATAATCAGATAATGAGGTAGGTATTTTCCACATTTTACATATGACTAAACTTAGACTAGCGTATTCAAGGTCACCTAATTTTCTTTTTCTTTTTTTTTTTAGAATAAAAAGAATGAGAGAAAGAGGAAGAGATTTTAGAAAAACAGAGAAAAGGAGAAAGAAAGAAACAGCAAAAGAAAGAAACAAAGAATGAAAGAGAGAAAGAAAGAGGAAGAGAAAGAGGGAGAGACAATGGGAGTCTTGTTTTATTGCCCAGGCTAGAATACAGTCTAAAGATGGGTATTAAAAACCTCTTTTATACCAATAATCATGTTTAACAATGGAAACAGGAAGGAATAGGGGATGAAAATAACAAATAAGCAGCCAACCAATATTTTAT